>JAJOOS010008886.1:0-28325 GCA_029582725.1 Solanum chiquidenum
TTTTGGGTCAACTTCAAACGACCATAAATCCTAGCTCAGGATGAGTTACTTGTGTTTCTAGATACCATAGGAAATATCTTTGAATTATCTTTCCAACGTCGCTCAGTTTGCGTGATTCCGAGTTCGTATGAGTGAGATATGACCATTTGAAGTTGGGTTGATTGGTTAAGGAACGTCCAATCCAGATTTTGGAAGGGTATTTTGGTCTTTTCCATACCCAATTATATAATTTCATTTTTCTTTGTAATTACTTAGGGGTCTAAACTGAAGTTGGTCAATTTATGCTTTTGAAATTTACGTTAGGGTTTTGAGACAAGAGAAAAGAAGAAGAGAAAGGAGAAGAGAACACAAGGAATTGTCAATTTAAGAAGCAAAGGTCATGGATTTTGTCAAGGGGCGATCCCTACGAGGTATGTGAGTTCACACAGTGTTGGGTTCCTTCACGCATGTGCCAAACATGTTTAATTCAGCGTGAATTCACCCTAAAAAGTTGAAAGTTTGAATGTTCTTGATATGTGTTCTTGAATTTGCTTTCTTTCTTGAATTGGACTAAATTGAGGAGTTCTTGAGATTATTGCGTCGAATTATAGAGTTGTTTTGAGTTAGGTTCTTGTGTACAAACACTGGATATCTGAATCTAAAGAGAGTTTGAGAAAAATAGTTGAGTTTAGGGGAATTGGGGTTGGAAAACGAAGAAGGAAAAAAGTCGAGTGAATATGGGTACTAGATCCGCGCCACGGACCTGTTCCTCAAGGTGTGAAAATTATTCTTCGCGTCGTGGAGCGGTCACAGACCTTTCTGCCTCAAAATTTATTTCACGACCGAAAAATTAAATGCACCTCCGCATCGCGGACTTTCTTCCAGGCAGTAATTTCTTGATCATTTCTCATGTTTAGCTATCTAAAATCACTCCTAAACATCATGAGATATTTCCTATCACAAATAATGATCCTTGAATCCATATATTCAAATTCAAGGAAAGTTAAGAGCCAAGTCAAGAGAAATTCATAGAGTCTTCCAAAAATCTTTTACAAATGTTTTAACTTTGTTTTAAGATTTAAGTTTTGAGTTGAGTAAAGAGTAAAGATTGAAGTCATTTCTTCAAAAGAGTATATCGAGACTATGTATTCCCAAAGAATAAATGTTTTTCACATTTGAGCAAGAAAGGAAACACCGATTTTCAAGAGAGGCTTTAAGCTAAGTTTTGAGTAGTTATCTCAAACCAAAAAAAGAGTTTTGCTTTTACAAATATATGAGTTGAGTATTTTTTGGGAGAAGTATTGAGCACCGATATAGGGACACGAGTTCAGATAACTCAAGTCTCCATAAACCATGTAGCCATTATGGGTAGAAAGGATCATACTTTTTAGCATAGACTAGTGGATCAACTTAGTTAAGGCATTGTATATTATGGCAAAGTATAGGACAGTTCTGGCAGCGTCGGCTAGATGATGTGCCATCACTTAGGCTCATAGTGGTGGTTTTCGATTAAAGAAACTCTCACAGTATTATATTGCTTTATATGTAAACTGAGGTGTAATTGCATTTCTTTAACATATTGAATTTCTACCTCCTGTTTTAAATGCTTTGTATAAACTGCACTTTATTGTTGTTTTTACTTGCATTTCAGTTGAGTATTCATGAGTTTAGTAGAGCCAAGGTAAGTGCTCCTTTAAGATTCCTTTCAAGCTTATGTTATGCTTAGTTTTCCCCTCGTATACTCGTACATTTTATGTACTGATGCTAGTTGGCTTGGATCGTCTTATGATGCAGACATAGGTAACTAGGATCAACATTCAGCGCCTCGTTGATCCAGTTGAGCACTCAGATTCAGATGGTGAGCCTCCTAGCTTTTCGAAGGATCCATTTTATTGCTTTCAGTATTTTAGTTCATTAGCATGTCGTGGGTCTTATCCCGACGTCCATCTTAGTTGTTTAGAGGCTTCATAGACAAAGTGAGTTGATGTTTGTTCATGAGTCTTTACTTTTCCTTTGCAGTAAAGTTGAGACTTGAGTTGCCACTTTGGCATTGAATGTTATTATAATACATTCTCAGTTATCATTGAGCAGTTCAGTTTACTTGTTTTAAAATTATTTATCTTGATTAAAGTCTTACACTGAGTAAGTAAGTCAGACCAAGGGTTCGCTTGGGGCCAACAATGGTTCCCGAGTGTCGGCCACGTATAGGGTCTAGGCTCGGGGAGTGACAAACTTTGTATCATTGCACAGAGTTCAAGAGTCCTAGGCAGTCTATGAAGCTGTGTCTGTAGATTCCTAGTTATCAGTGTGAAGCGCGCCACATCTATAATTAGGAGGTTGGAACATTAGGAACTATCTCACTTTTTTCATACTCACTTCTTGCGATGGAGTTCATCTCTATACAGTTTCTTTTTAACTCGTGCTTGCGCGTAACCGATTGTGAGCTGGCCTATGGTCGAGAGTGCCTTCATGGGGTTTTCTTTCCCCAAAATCTAAGAGAAGCAAAGATATGGTTGTTGACATAAGGAGCAGGATGAGTTTATTCATTGTTGGGTTGACTCGTTTGTCAAGTAAGGAAAGTAAGGCAACTATACTAATAGGTGATATGGACATATCAAGGCTGATGATCCATGACCAACAAGTAGAGGAAGACAAGTTGAGGGATAGAGAAGCGTTTAAGAATAAGAGGGCTAAGACATCGGGGAATGAATCCGAGAAGCAAAAGTGTAATGGGAACCGATCTTCTTTCCAACACAAGCAGGAAGGACCTGCTCCATCATCTTCTAGTGCACCTGCACAAATAAACAAACGTGAGTACAATAGTCAAAATTTTCAAAATTTCACAGCTAGACCTGCGTATTCGCAAGGTAGTAAAGCGAAAGGGAGTACTAAGAATCCTAGATGTGCTAAGTGTGGTAGGAGCCACTTAGAGGTGTGTCGTGATGGATCCAATGATTTCTTCAAGTGTGGCCAGAACGGTCATTTTATTAGGAAGTGTCCTAAGAATAGGCAGAATAATGGTAATGGGGGCAATAGAACCCAGTCTTCTTCTGTTGCGCTACTAGATAGAGCGGCATCTAGAGGAGCTACTTTAGGGACAGGCGAAGAAGGAAACCGTCTTTATGCTATCACTAGTCGCCGAGAGCAAGAGGTTTCACCAAATGTTGTCACTGGTATAATCTAAGTCATTAATTTTGATGTTCTTCCTGAGCAACTTCTTGAGGCTTTAGTGTTTCTACACCTGTTGGTGATTCTATTCTAGCTGAGAGAGTCTATCGTGATTGTACAATTTCCGTCAATCACAAGAGTACCATGGTTGACTTAGTTGAGTTAGACATGGTAGATTTTGATGTCATTCTAGGTATGGACTGGCTTCATGCCTGTTATGCATCAATAGATTGTAGAACTCGAGTAGTCAAGCTCCAGTTTCCCAGTGAACCAGTTATAGAGTGGAAGAGCAGTTCATAAGTACCTAAGGGTCCTTTTATTTCATACCTTAAGGCGAGAAAGTTAGTTTCCAAAGGTTGTGTCTATCACTTAGTTCGAATTTACAACTCTAGTGCTGAGATACCTCATATTCAGACAGTTTCAGTAGTAAAAGTTTTTTCAAAAGTCTTTCCTGATGATCTTCTCAGAGTCCCTCCTGAGAGAGAAATAGACTTCGGTATAGATATTCTTCCAGATACTCGTCCTATGTCTATTCCGCCATATAGAATGATACCAGCAGAGTTGAAAGAGTTAAAAGACCAATTGAAAAATCTCGTTGATAAGGGTTTTATTCAACCAAGTGTCTCACCTTGGGGCGCTCTGATCCTATTTCTGAGAAAAAAAGATGGTTCACTTAGGATGTGTATAGATTACTGTCAGCTGAACAAGGTTACCATCAAGAATAAGTACCCTCTTCCGAGAATTGATGATATTTTTTATCAGCTTAAGGGTGCTTATTTTTTTTCTAAAATAGACCTCAGATCTGGCTACCATCAGTTGAAAGTAAGGGAATGTCATATTCAAAAGACATCATTCAGGACCTGTCATGGTCATTATGAGTTTCTGGTCATGTCGTTCGGTTTAACCAATGCACCTGCAGCGTTCATGGACCTTATGAATAGAGTATTCAAACCTTATTTAGATATGTTTTTTATCGTGTTCATCGATGACATTCTAATCTATTCAAGGAATGAGGAAGATCATGATTGTTATCTCAGGATAGTTCTCCAAATTCTAAAGGATAATGAGTTATATGCTAAGTTCTCTAAATGTGAGTTTTGGCTTGAGTATGTGACATTCTGATTGAATAACGCTATCAAAGACATTTTATCTGATTATAAGCATCAACGATCATTAGTCAATATATAACCCAACCAATTGGGTTGGGATCGTTCCCACAGAGAGCGGACCGTGTTTGAGATTCAGTAATGAAGTATGAAAATGCTTAAGTCATCCATAGGAATAGAGATTTTTGAATACAAACATCATTTAAATTTGGGGTGACACGAATGTCAAATGGGGGGGAGGGTTGGTTTTAAAGTTATTAACTGCAAACAACAATAAACAATACGAAATAGCAGTAATGAGACGGGTTCTTGCGATGTGATTCGATTATAGAATATTATAGACAAATGGGTAATTGCAACTATTAGAAAATGGCAAGTTATTAGTGAGTAAGCTAGGCTATAGGGTAGATAAAATTTCTCTGGAACAATTTACCCCGATTCAAGTTGATTTCTCTCGAACATCAACAATCTTGCAAAATAAGAACAGCCCACACCTTAGTCCATTCACCCTCTTGAGCAAAATGTGTGGAATAGGATTTAGGATTCACTCTCTCGAGCTAAACCCATATAAACCCAATTCCCACTGACCATCAATCAATAAGTTTAGTTTTAAAGCCTCTCTCTCAAGAAAACCAAAAACACAAAGGTAGAACTGCGTTTGCAATTACAATTCTTTAGATTGAACCACAATTACTGATTGAAATCACTTTTATACATCATTTAAACTAACAAATAGCAATACCCACAAGCTAAATCAACCAACAATCACATAATCAGACCCCAAGAATTGGGGTTTTAGCTAAACATCATAAAAAGATAAATATCGTTACTAAATTGAGTTTCCATCAACTGGGTAAGATTAATTTAGTCTTTACAATGTTCCAAGTAGAATAATTTCAAAGACCCACTTCCAATTTCTCAAAAATGGAAAACTTCAATTCTCCAAAGCTTAGGAAAAACTTATCTCAAAGCTCAATACTCAAAAATTAAAATGGTATTATCTAAACTGATCAAAATCTCTACATTAAATGTTCAAAAATGTATTTATATCCGTCGAAAATATGCTGCGAAGAACCACTCGGCGAAGTAAGTCGGGTTCGATGAATCACTCGGCGAGCCGCCCTTTGGTCAATTCCATCGCCATTCTGCCTTGGCATTCAGCATTCTCATGGTATATAACTTTGGGCGATCTAACTTTGCATCGTGGAACCACTCGGCGATCCACCGACTGAACCTTTCTCTCGCCAACTTGGTTCTTTCCTTCAGAGCTTGGTACACTGGAACTTTAGGCGAGGCACTTGGCAATCACCAAGCTTGAATTTCTTCCTTCTTTCAGCTGCTTTGTTTCTCAATAAAGGATTTTACATCATTTATTGGCACAAAACAAGCATTTGAGGACACTAAATCTATACAAATAAAGCCCTAAATGAGTCCAAACATCGGACTCATCAACACCCCCAACTTAAACTTTTGTTTGTCGTCAAGTAAAACTCAAGTTCAGCAGTTCAAAGAGGATGTCTCAAACAGTACTACACAAGACTCCATCATGAATGCACACAAAAAGACTCACCTTACTCATGCAAGGATCAATTGTGAACTTTAAGATTCAAGTAGCAACTCACCATTACCAAAGATGCTCAAGTCCACAATACTCGCATCAAATAAAAGTTCAAGCTCAATAAAGGTACTCAAATGCCCTCACACCATGATGATTCCATAATCATACACAATTGGTCAATAATTTATAGCTCCGGAATCACAACAATTTTCACACTAAAAAAGATGAACACATGAATGACTTCACATATAGGTTTGCCCTTATTTTATAGCCAGCATTTGTTTCAGCTCACTCAAGATCAAAAAGGTCTTTTCATGCCTTGTAACGGGGCTGAGTGTAAAAGTGTGGTCATTTAGGCTCAATGGCTGCTATCCTCATGAAATGTGGTGTGAACATCATCTTTCCTCCATTTTCTTCAGCATTTTAACTTGTGATCAAAATTCACCCCATTATTCACTTCTCATGGACTACCGGACACCCCATTCCTTTTGCAACTTTCACAATTTATTTCACAACTTTTTCATTCTTTTTCTTTTTCTTTTCTCTCTTTTTTTTTGTATGGAGGGGTGATGAGTCCAAATTGTGGACTCATTTAGGGCTTTATTTGGATAGATTTAGTGTCCTCAAATGCTTATTTTGTGCAAATAATTGATGTAAAACCTTTAATTTCCAGGTATTTAGATTGAAAAAGAAAGCATGGACACTAATGTGCAAAAAGGAACAAGGCAACTGAAAGAACAAAGAAGAGAAGGTCTGGTGATCGCCTAATATATTGGGCGAGTCATCGAGTGGCTATTATATCGCCTAAAGTTCCAGTATACCAAGTGTTGAAGGAGAAAATCAAGTTGGTAAGAGAAAGGAGCAGTTGGCATCTCATCGAGTGGTTCCACGATGCAGTGTTGGATCGCCCAAAGTTACAGAACTTGAGGATGTTGAAGGCAAAAGCAAAAAGGCGATAGAACTAACCAAAGGGCAGATCGCCGTGTTGATTGGCAATCCCGACTTATTGCACCGAATGGTCCTTCACAGCATATTTTTGTCGACTATAAATACATTTTCAAACATTATGTTTAGGAGCTTTTATCATTATCAAGTATCTTAGTTTTAGAATTTTGGAGTTTTGAACTGAGAGACGATCTTTCCTTAGCTTTGAAGAATTGAAGTTTTCCATTTTTGAGAAATTGGAAATAGGTCTTTAAAATTCTTCAATTTGGACCTTTGTAAAGACGAAATTAATCTTACCCAGTGGATAGAAACACAATTTGGTAACGATTTTTATCCTTTTATGATGTCTATCTAAAACCCCAATTCTTGGGGTGTGATTATATGACTATGGGTTGATTTAGCTTGTGGGTATTACTGTTTGTTAGTTTAAATGATGTTTAAAAGTGATTTCATCAGTAATTGTGGTTCAATCTAAAGAATTGTAGTTGCTAATGCAGTTCTACTTTCGTGTTTTTGGCTTGCTCGAGAGAGAGGTTTTAAAACTAAGATTATTGAATTTATGGTCTATGGGTATTGGGTTGTCATGGGTTCAGCTCAAGAGAGTGAATCATAAACCATTTTCTACACATTCAGCTCGAGAGAGTGAATGGACTACACATAGGTTGTTCTTATTTGCTTGCTCGTTGGTGTTCGAGAGAAACCAACTTGATTTGGGGTAAATTGTTTGAGAGAAAGTTTATCCCCAATAAAGTGTAGCTTATTCACTGATTTACAGCTACTTACTAACATTTGTGATTACCCACTTGTCTACCTTAGCCTATAATCCAATCACATTCTAAGAATCCGTCTCATTATTGTTATTTTTGTGTTATTTGTTGTTGTAGCTGATAGTTAAAATCAAAATCCCCTTTATTTGACACTTGTGTCAACCCCTAAATTTGAATCATGTTTTTATTCGTAAATGTTTATTCCTATGACTGAATTGAAGATATTCATACTTTCTTATTGAATCTTAAACACGTACCACTCCCTGTGGGATTCGACCCCAACTCATTTAGATGGGTTATATGCTGACTAGACTCTTCGAACTAGATTAAGTGTCTTTGATAGCATTATTCAATCAAAATGGCGCCGCTGCCAGGGAGTGGTGTTGGTTAAGATTCTTTGTGTAAGTTGAATTTTCTTCTTTTTAGTTATAGTTGAATCTACTTACTTTTAGTTTTTCTTTTCGTGTTGCTTATTGAGTAAAGCAATTGAGCATATTTGGTAGCAACGGTGACCCAATGGACCACCCTCCTTTGAAAATGATGATGCTTAGGGATAACATCCTTAGTTTCAGTAAATTAAAGGGTGAGTCAGTTTATGAGTTTTGGCAACGGTTTAAGGCTCTCTGGCAGCAGTGCCCTACTCATGGAATTCTAGAAAAGATGCTTCTGGAATGCTTCTATAGAGGTCTTAGTCCCAAAAATAGAAGCGCAGTTGATCAACTCTTTTTGGATTGTTTGATACAACAATCCTATGAAATACTAGCCCAAATCCTTTATGGCATGATTAAGACCAACAAGGAGACAGAAAAGACCAAGAATTGGCCGCATTGTTGACTCAATTGGATGTCTTAGCCAACAAAGTCATGGAATTGGAGGTAATGTCCAAAAAGAAGGACAGGTACATCCCCCTTCACGAGGGTCAAAGGACGAACAAGCAAGAGGGTGGGTAAATTAAAGAGGTCTTCTCACTCATTCTACACAAAGTCAAAGAGAACGAGAGAGTATTGGAGAAGATAAGAGAGAATGTCTTGATGCTGAATCAGATGACAACTTCTCATTCCATGTTCATTCAGCTTCTACAGTCCCAAATGGACCAAGTGTTGTCTTGTCTCTACCCACAACCTAAAAAGGGGTTGCCTTGTGACACTGAGGCAAACCCAAGGAATGAAACCTGAGTAGGGACCTGCATCGTGCCATGACGTTAACTAAGACTCTTCTTGGGAGACAGCCCAAGGTTTTATCTCTTTATTTTTGTTTTAGTAATAATCGTGTGTGGATTTTGTAGGTTAAAGTGTGGAATGTGTCTGAAAAGTGAAGATTACGAGCCAAAAGTCCAGTCGGCGTATTGCCGAAGAGGTCGGCGAGCCCGACTTGGACTGCCGTTGGACTCAAGACATCTTTAGTTGGATTCTGTAAAATTTGGCGAGCCCAAGAGCATATTGGCGAGTCACCAAACATGTCGGTGATCTCGACTTCATCCGCCGTTTGGACCCCCATATTAACTGGAGGTCTTGTAAAACTCAGTGAGGTAAGTGCCCACTCGGTGTGTCGCCAAGCTGGTTAGCGAGAAAAACTTATGTCGCCGAATGGGCGAGAACTGGACGGTTTTTAAAGGCCAAAGGTTTAAATTTCAAATTCTTTCACATTCCTTCACTTTCCAACTTTCCAACTTTCCAAACTCACACCCACACTATAGTGTTCTATATTTTTGTGTTTTTACCATACTTTAGTCGTCAAGTTTGTGTTCGGAGTTGGATTCATTGCTGACTAGCTTTACAACTTGATTATTCGGCATCAAAGGTTGGTTTTCCGAACACCAAATCTATAATTAGCGATTTTTACTCTTATGCAATGATTTTATCTTAGTGATGTGTGTTGGGCCTCTCTAGTCATAATTTCGTATGTGTGTGCCTATGATAATTTGAATATCATGCCTATAATACCTTTAATGTTGATTTCCCGAGATTTGTCATGCTTAAAAGTGAAAAAATTGTGGGTTTGTGATTGCATGTTGTTGGGTCTTGTTGGGTGAAGTCTAAGTAACCCATATTTGTGCCAAATGACATAATTTTCCTAATGATAGAGCGGTTGACGTCATTCTTAAGGGTTAAAGTCGTCAAATGGCCAAATTTGGCTAAACAAGGAGAAGTCTGAGTATCCCGGGGTAATGGGTAGTATGGGTCTTAGTTTAACTATATGGGTGTATGTTTTGATTTTGTTTTTGGGGGCTGCGGGGTTGAATTTGGGAAGTTGGGTTGAAAGTAGGCATGTTGGGTCGATTGGCGAGCTAGGTCGCGCTCACCGAACCACTCGATGGTTCACCAAATCACCCCTTATCGCCTTTAATTTCATGCTTAATCTTGACTTTGGGTATGTTACTTTCGGTGAGAAGCCTTAGTTCGGCGAGTGCACTCGGCGACTACGTGAAAGTCCTGCTTGATCGCTTTTTCTGCGCCCCAAACCCCTAAAGTGCACTGTAAATTTTGGCGGGCTAGTCCTAGCTCGCCGAATGCTGTCAGCAACACGCCGAAAGGCCTTTCCTGTCGCCGACATGCAATTTTTCTGGGAATTTTTTAGCCAATCCTTTCAGCGAGCCCGATCTAGCTCGCCAAATAGATTCGACGAGTCCGTCTGCAACCACTGTTCTATGCATTTGATTGAACTTCTTCTAATTATTTTTTATGTTTTTGCAGACATGGCTAGACCAAAAGTGGTCGGTAGAGACATGCCACCCCGTAAGAGGGCCAAGGGTATAGAAATCAATGAGGATGCAGTTACATCGAAGGCTAAGGCTACCAAAATTCCCACAACAGGTGGGAAGGGAAAAGGAAAGGAAAGGCACATGCGTTACCGAAGGCCAGCTCTGATAGTGATAGTATCAACGTCACTCACCTCACCACTTTTGAGAGAGAGGGTGAGCACCAGGAGGATCATGTTTCCACATTTGAGCCTGTGGATGAACTGCTAGCAGCCCAGAGAGTAGAGCTACATTCAAAGAGGCTGAATTATCCATCTATAATCAGGACTCCCCATGCAACCACTACCTCTCCAGATCCAGAACAGGCTATGGTTCATGCTCCGGTTGTACAAGGCCCTCCTCCCAAGTCTATGAACAGGCTGAAGACGGAGGGGGTGAGGACAATCATTGAAGAAAAGAGGTTGTCCATTGATGAAGTCATCAATAGATATCCAGAGATTATGAACAGCCTGAAGCTCCACAAATTCCAGCTCTTAACCAAGCCCCGTGGCTAGTACATTCTGAGTTGGGTCAGAGAATTTTACAGTTCTTACAGTGCCCTGATACCACAAGGGAAGAAGCCGACAACCAAATTCAACTTGGTTGACTATGTGGTTGTCAGAAGCCAAAAGGTGAAATGTGATAGTGATGCTATCAATGCAGTCTGGGGTGTTTCAACACATATTGATGGTGACTGCCAACATTTGATCAGGACAAAGACTCTGGATAACATGAAGAAGTGGATGGCTCCGCTAATATCAGACGGTATTCCCAAGTGGCTTGAGATTGGAGCACCGATTGAGAAAAAGGATCTGAACATAGCTGCAAGGTTCTGGTTTGGCATCATCACCAGTACTATCATGCCATCCCAGAACGAGTCGATTCTCCGCCATGCCAAGGCAGCCTGTCTGGGTTGCATCATTGATGAGACGAGGATAAATCTGGGATGATTATGGCACAAGAGATGGTCATGAGGGCCAAGTAGCACCAGACTTCCCTTTCCATTCCAATGTTGATCACTGAGTTGTGCAGATGAGCTTGGGTTCCAAGAGATGAGAAGAAGGATGTGGAAGTGATTCCCATATCCTCTATCGACATCCGGAGGATCGAGGCAGAGTACTCGAAAGACGAGGCAGATAGGAAGAAGGCAGCCCCGGTGGACTCTTCCCATGTTGTGGATACAGACACATTACCTAAAGAGGCACCTTTGCCTACTCCAGCCCCTGGGCCTTCAGTTACATCTAGTGCTGCACCTTCTGATACTCTTAGCTCCTTTGCTGCCCCCATGTCTATGATATTCGGGATGGTTGAGATCCCAGATGTACCAGTTGTGCCTAACATGCCTCCGGCTACTACCAAAGATGATGTTCGAGTTGAGGATGTAGCTGATCCCGAGTCTGAGGAAGAGACGGACGAGGAGATGTTTGGGGTTGCTGAGGAGGTTCCTTATGAGGGTCATATGGAGAATGAGGAGGCCATGGTAGATGCAGTTGTTCAGGCTTCTTTGGCGGATACACCATTGGCTGCCCCTAGTGGATCTGCTACTTTTGATGTGACACAGGGCAGTGATGCCCTGATAGACGGAGCGATTGTTTAGATTGGATTTTTTTACCACCCTCTTTGTCTTACTTTTTAATGTCTTTTGGATATTTTTCTTGCATTTGAAGACAAATTTCTTTTGTTTTGTGGTGGGGTGAGGCCTACCTTTTGTGTTTATTGTTTTGTTTATATATTGAGTTTTGTGCTATAAATTGTATTTTGGCATTGTATTTTGTTGATGTTTGAGCTTGAGGCTCCTTATTTTGTATATAAATCATTTTTACCCTTTTGAAAAATTTTGTGCCGCCTTTTGATTGTGTTTGAATGTGGTTGTTCTCTCGCAAATTTGATTATCGGTCTTGATCAATACTAATGACTTGAATAGTGCTCTCAATAGAACAAAAATGAATATGCCTCTACGATGAGGCCAAATGAAGTTGCATAGAAAATATGTAAACTTTTTTCATCTCGTCGTGACTAGCCAGTTATCAAATTGAGTCTCTTGGGATGAACATTGCACACTAGCAAAGTGTGGAGTCTTGTTCGACATTGGTGTCAATGCCTTGTGTGATGAGCTTACCGTGAACCATGTGTGATGACACCTGGAATTTTCCCTGTTGGTCCGGTTGACTAAGTGATGTGAGCTCTTGAAATGATCTTAGGCAACAACTTTAAAGAGTGAACATTTGACATTATACCTCTTTTGTGACCTACCTTGTGGGTATGTGAATTTTGCTTGAACACCCTTTGAGCCCTACTGAGTAAGTAAGATAGGCCAAGGGTTTACTTGGGCCAACAATGGTTCTCGAGTACCGGCCACGTCCAGGATGTACGCTCGAGGTGTGAAACTTTGTAAAGCACAATCGGGTCAAAGAAGGCGTACAATCCTTTCCCAAACAAAACATTTCTCAAGATTTCGTCTCGAAAAACATTCATGCCAAGTTCTACATCAAAAGTGCAATGCAATTGAATTTTGACCTAAAAGCTCACCACACAATGTACATGAAACCATGGGGTTTGTTTTATTGTTATCTTGAATACCTTCAAGAGAATATTTAAGCATCACAAAATTTCAAATGAGAGGTACCAAAAGAATCTATGGTTTACCACAAAAGCCGATTCCTCCATCATATCAAATATTTCGCATGCTCCTAACTACATTGGTCTCATTTGATCTAAAGACATGACTCTTATAATATGTACACAATTTTTTTTTAAGAATGAATATCGAACTTGAGAAGGGCTGCCTACGTATCTCATTAAGATGAGAATCAAGTGTGCGTAGTTCATGTTGATATGTCTTTGAAAATATGCACAAACAATTTTTTTTACTTTTGGAAAAATAATACCGCACCCAAACAGGGTTGTCTACGTATCTCACCGAAATGAGAATCAGGCTCGCGTAGTTCGTTCAGATATGGTTTTGAAAGTATGCACACAATATTATTATTTTTCCCTTTGAAAAAAATAATACCAAAACCAAGAAGGGTTGCCTACATATCTCACCGAGATGAGAATCGGGCTCGAGTAGTTCATTGAGATATGTCTTTGAAAATAAGCACAAACTATTTTACTTTTCTTTTCTTTTTTGAAATTTGAAAGAGTAAATACCAAATCCAGGAACGATTACCTACGTATCTCACCGAGATGAGAATTAGGTTCGCGTAGTTCGTGCAGATATCTCTTTGAAAATATGTACAAACTATTTGACTCATTTTTTTTAATTTAAAAAAATGAATACCGAACTAAAGAAGGGCTGCCTACATATCTCATCGAGTTGAGAATCAGGTTCCCGTAGTTCATGTTTATACTTCATAAAACAATTTTAAGATTTAGACAAACTCGGAGAAATCTTATATCCTCTTAACTGTCGATCTCTGCACTGACTGTTGAATGTGGTCTACCAATTTTATAGTAACCAATTGTTGTTGTATTCTTTTTTGGATGCCACTTTGAACTGTGTGTTCTCCAAATTATTCACAAGAACTATACATTATTATCACCATCTCCGACTGTTGTCGGGGACGATTTCCGTGCAAAAATATGAGAATTGGTGAAAAGAGGGTCGCCATGCAAAATACATAACGAAAAATAGATGAGTGCAACCTCATAATCAAAGACTCCCCTAATTTGTCTTTTTGACCTGATATTAATGTCTCATTAAATACACAGACTCTAATTTCGTGAGTCCTCTTGTCCCTTACAACTTCGGACAAACAATGACTTCCAAAATTTGACATAAATCAATCTCTCACTTCTAAAAAGAAAGAAACTCTGAAGGTAAAAGTTTAAGTTCGTGTTCATAATGGATAATGCAAAATATCACACAAAGATTTAATTAAACACATAAGCACTGCTTTGAAAGACCTAGCGATTTGAAGAATGTCTTACGTCATTTGACAACATTTTGTTGTCCCTCTAAACACTTGGTACAAATTTTATGAATAAATAAAACAGGACTACAAAATAAGGAAAAAAATACAAATAATCAGTCCCACACAGGGGTATCATCCTAAACTAAGCCTTCATGGTCTTAATTGAACTTCTTGTCATCTCCGAATGACAACACCTTTTGGATGGAATGGTAGTTTGTGATGATCCTTCTTCTACTAGAGTAAGCTATTAAAAATAAACTCTCAACCACAGTGACAATAATTTGCCAAATGACGTGTATATCCTTCAAATCTAGACACATAATTATGATCGTCCGTTAAGGCCGGAGGCCATTTTGGACTCAAAGTGGTCTTTCTAATGGCCCAACATGCCTTGGGTGTTGGGTCATCTTAGGTCAATGTGCATCCTTCGAAATCCACAATTGCGGGTCCCAGCTGAATTCATTTTTTTACAAATTGAGGAGGTGATACAAACAATATACAAGTCTAATAAACATGCAATATACACAAATAATAAAGTAAATAAATATTATGAAAAATGACCTAATGTTTTCCTATCGTTAACAATATACACAATAATGAATAAAAATATAATTTGAACTCCTTTTGAATAATTTCAATGGAAGCGACTCTAGGGTACCTGTAAACATAATTCGTAAAACTGTTAGTGATAAATTAATATGAATAAAAATAAATAAAATAAATATTAACTTAAAATAAAATCCGTCTTATATACATGGGATTCCTTGAAAATCGACGATAATTTTCTTCATCGGTCAACTTCAACTTAAAACAAATATATAAATATAAACTAAATTTCCATCTTTTAATGTTGGGGAGGCCTCGAAAATTGACAGAGAGATTTTTTCATTGGTCATTTCTAACTTAATTCTTAATACAATTATATGATTTTAACAATAATAAAATAAAATAATAATATGTAAATAATTAAATGATAACAAACAACAAAAACTGTAACAACCCTCAAAATTAAATAAGATAAAGTAGAGCCTCACATGGGTTTTACGCATTAATAACTTGTTAAAATAATTAAGAATAGCCTTTTTAGTCAGTTTTAAAGAGTTTGGAAGTCAAACGTCAAGGGACGACCAAGACGTTCGGAAACTAGTCTCTTACTTGTTGATGTGTTCTAGTATGTTGTTCATATCTTTATGTGTTGCATGGAGTCTAAAATCAGTGGAGGTTACCATAGTGTCTTAGTAAATGTTTTTAGGGTCAAAACCTTCGAGTACGACTCCCCGAGACCACCCTAAGGGTCTCCGAGAAGGACCCTAACCCTTGGCCAAGCAAGCTGCCAAGGCAGCTTAAAGTTGTTCATGGAGGGAGTAGCTCCGCGTCGCGGACCTGCCCCACCAAGGGAAAAAAATCTTGCTCCGCATTGCGGACATGTCGCAGACTCTACTGTCTCGATATTTAATGTCCAGAAACTTGTGGGAACACCTCCGCGCCGCGAACATGTTTTCCGACGAAATCTGCAAAAATAAAACTCAAGTTTGACTTCTTTAAAAGGTCCAACTAAGTGAGGGGTAGTTTGGGTACTTTGGGGATTTATTATAAACGGTTATTCTACCTATTTTAGTGTATTTTATGTTGGTTAAAACCCCAAATCCTAGAATTAGACCCCATTCTTCAAATTGAACCCTCCCTCTCTAATAAATTCTCTCTCAAAAACCCCATTGAAGACCTTGATGAAGCTCAAGCTAGATGATGGGTTTTCAACTGATTTCTTCTTCAATTTCATGGGTCTTCAATAATTAAGGTATGGTAACTCTTGATTCTTGAATAACCTCTCATTCAAGAAGTTCTATCAATGATTTTCAAAAGTGATTCAAAGACCAAAATTCTCAATTTTCAATCTAGACATGGGTCCTTTGTCAAAAGATTTTCTAAATCATTCTATTGATGAATTAATGTGGAATTAAGGTTTTTAAGATAATTTTCAAAGGAATTTTTGAAGAACCCATGATCCCCAAATTCTCTCAAAATTGTTCTATGATGTGGGTCTTTGTGAATATGATTCTTATTGGTAAAATTATGTTTAGATTAGATTATATTGATGCTTCCTATGATTATCTATACTTAATCATGTTGAATTGTTGGTATATTTATGAGTTGAGAATTATGGCCTTATGAGCAAAGTTATGGGTTGATCCTTTTGTTTATAGAGTTGTACTTAGATTATGGTTATGTTATTGAATTACATTGTTGATTCCTATTGCTATATATGTCAATTGATTATGAAATGTTAAGGATTGATCCATGGTGATCAAGGCTTGGAGAATTGGTAAGTTGACCTAACTTCTAGTCTATAGTTTGGGAATTGATGTTGTGTGATTTGGTCCACTTATGGTGGTGTGTGTTTACTTCTTTTCTATCTATGAATGTTGATATCATGGCCTTGAAGGTAATAGATGTGAAGTGAATTGATGAGTATGCTGCATATGTTTATGAAGTTGTGCTATGAAGGTTAAGTATGAAATCCTCAATGCTAGCATGATGTTTAAAGTGTGTTGATGATGAAGAGTCTAATGTGAATGATAATGTTAGGGATAAGGTGTGGTCTACATGATTGATTATGTTAAGTACTATTGTGGAATGACCCCTACCTATATGACTCCTATATGAATGTGTGATCATATACATGTTAGGAGTACCTATTCAATATTTGAATGTGTCCTTGTCTCCTATAATGAAGTGTGGGTGTGTAGTCTAGAATCCTTAAAGGCTTTATATGTGAATTGCTCATGAGTTGGGGACATTGTGAATGTGTTGTGATCGCTCACTCAATATCAATGTTTTTTCTATTATGTCACTATGAGGATCAAAATGCACACAAACATTCTACATGTATAACTATGAATATGATGTGTTATGGTGTCTATTGAAAGGTTAACTCTTATATGCACCCTTACATCTTATTATGCATGCAAAGTGTATGATTAGCAAGGTATGAATATGTGTTGTATAAAGATGTTTATGTGAAAGGCTTTCTCACATATGTACACACACACATGAATGGATGAATAAGGTTTATGATAATCTAGTGAAAGTGAGTATCTTGAAAGGTTTCCTCAATTGTACTCTAAACTAGACTATGCTATGAATATGGTATGATTATGTGAAAGGTCATTCTCACATAATGTAGGTTCTATGATGAAAGGTCATTCTCATCTTAGAAACCTTTGAGCTATATGATATGAGGGATTAAGTCCATAAGGCCTATTTTCTGAACTAATGTTAAATAAAGGCTTAAAGATGTTGCAAAAGGGAGTTATATGCTTAGCACCGAAAGGGCATGTAAATGAGATGGAGGATTTTATGTTTAGCAAGTCCGGCCTCCCACATGGGTTCCTTTTACGTTTAGCAAGTGCGGGTTCCCAATATCTGTGTTGTCTCATGAGATGGAAACCTCTACGTCTAGCAAGTGCGGGTTTCTAGTAACAATCTCCTTGTCCCTTAACTACGTGCCCCCGTAGGTCTAGCTTAGTGGATACACTAGATAGCTATTATGTATGTAGGTCCTACCTTGGCAAGTAGAACCCTGTCTTTTCGATATAGGACTACATGTGTACATTGCACAAGTGAGCTTGCGAAGGGGTTGTGAGGGTGGTTTACCTATGATATGAACTAATTGGGTTATGGCTAACGATGTTGTAAATGGATGAGTCCTTATATGGTGTTATGAAGTATGTCAATCTTATGTTTAATGTTAAATGAAGATGTTATGACTTGTTGAATATGATGTTCCTAGTCGATGGTGGCTTCCTAGGAACACTTGGTGTGAGTCGTATTACGGGATGCTACTTGGACATTGCACTAGTGTGACTTGGGGGTTGTCTTAGGTGATGGTTCCTATGTGAAGATTATGTCTTATGATGTGCTTATGACTCTATGAATATATGTGGTTGAAGTGATGAAGGCTATATGTAAGTTTACCTTTGGTAACCTTAAGGTGATACATTGCACCAAGTATTCCCTAACGGTTTCTTAAGGAAAGGAGTTAAGATAAAGAGGAAGGTAATGTATTGTATGCATTGAATGTGCATAAAATGTTATAAGTGGCTCTATGTGCTATTATGAATGGTTTCCATGTGTATGATGATGTATGTGGTTTATATTGTTCCTGTTGTACTAAATGTTCTTGAAGTTCTCTGAAAAGGCATGATGCATGGTTTACAACTAAATGTCCCTTTTAAATGCATGTTTTTTCATGGTTATCATCCTTAGTGCATTCTTGTACTAACACCATTCATCTTCATCTTTTTATACCAAGTGTAGGTAGTGGTGGCAAAAGGGTCTTTCCTAGAAGTGATGAGCTTGGCTTACTATTCCCAAGTTCGGGTGTGTCCTTAAAGATTCAAGGACCTTTATGTTAAAGAGTTTCCTTAAGTTCAATGTACTAGATAGTAGTTTCTTTTGTCTTGAAAGGGTTGTGTCCCTCTTGGGTTGTAGTCGTGTTTTAAGATGGCTACATTGAGACGTAGTACCCCAATTGTTTATTTATGGTTGAACGAAGTGACTATTTAAGTCTTGTGTTATATTATGAAAAAGTTTTAAATTTTCCGCTATTTTTCTATTATAAATGCTATGAGGAATGCAAAGGGCTTGTATAAGACCTCCGAGAGGTCGAATACGTCGGTAACAACTAGGGGGTACTCTCGGGTCGTTACAAACTTGGTATCAGATCATTAGGTTATAAAAATGGTCTTAGGATTCAACGTCTCATGACCCACGTCTAGTAGAATCTTGTTCATCGGTGTGAGTCGCGACACATCTATGAGCGAGAGGCTATAAGACGATAGAAGTTTCACCTTCTTCATTACTCTTGTGTTGTGCCATAGATCTTAACTCCATATGATCTCTCTCTCTTACTTTCCCTTTTCTGGTGGTCTTATAGACATGATTACTTGGAAGGGGTGATGTTGCAAGGATCGAGGGAAGAAAAGGTGAGTTTTAATACGTATTTTGATGTGGTGACTATATGAGTATATATGAAGGTAAATATGGAAATTGTATTGTGATGCCAATCATGGCTATGTGTGACCTATGAGGTTGGAAGTATTACAACGAAAATTTTGTATGGTGGGGTAGTTCTCGTATGATAAGAGTCGTTATGGTGATAATGAAACCCATTTTAGGATGATGAATTTCTTTATGGTGATGGGTAATGATAGTAGAAAGTCGTGGTGTAGAATTGAGGAGTTTTGAAGGAATGTGGTAAATAGTGAGAGTTGAAAGCTGCCCTATGTTTTATGAGGGATGCTTCATGGTTGTTCTTGTGAGAATTGAAGTTCTTGTGTAGGTTTGCTCCTAAAAGGGGAAGATAGTGTGCCTACCTAGTAAGGATTATTGTGAGGTTGTGCAAATTGATGATAGAACCCTTGTAGTAAATAGTTAATTCCCAAATGAACTTACCCTAGAATAGATATAGGGGAAAAATAAAGTCAGTGCCATAGGTTGGGATTATGTGTGCTTCAAAGTTGACTTGAGGGTTATGTGCACTACCTACTGGAAGTAAGGGAGTAAAGTGTAGGTGTTGACCAACTTCAAAAAGTTTAGTTGTCCTTTAAGATTGATCTTAAGTATGGTCATTCAAAGAGGGTGTTTAGATAATACCTAGGCATGGTTGAGCGGAAAGTTACACCAAAGGTGATGATAAGGGTATGATGTGATAAAGAGTTGATTAAGCTCACCCCAAGTGGGGGATAATGTGCCTAGATGTTAAGGCTTTAAGTGCCCTTAATATTTCTACATTGAACTTCCTTGAGTTTTCCATGTTAAGAACCACTTTGGGTGGTAGATATGAAGTAGAGTGGTATAGATACTCAATTTTTTTGGATTATTGAAATCCTCACCTAAGAGAGTATAGTGAAGGTTTACTGGAGAATTGTTCCTACCTTAGAGATGAAAGAGGTAATGATTAAAGGAGTTTGCATAACTTGATCTCAAGAGGGGGACATTGTACTTAATTGGTAAGTGATAGTTCTCTTGGTTAATTTAATGTGCTCTTAGATGGGTTTACCCTAAATGGGGGATGATGAGTGAATAGTAAGGTTGCTAATATCCTTATCTTTTCCTTTTATTCTTATTCAAGCTTCACACCAAAGAGTTCCTAGTAGCTTGTTCATGTTTTGGAGTCTTGCATATGATTATGAGTTGCATGATCTTCGTATGTTATGCATGTCCTAGAAGACACTATGTTATGCATGTTTTGAAGGATTCTTATTTACGTAATAAAAATTCATGTTTCTCATGTCAATATGCATCTTTATATGGTGAATGCACTCTTGACTTGATGAGGAAGAGAGTATGAGAATGCTTAGGTTAGAAGCTGAGAATTTCTCCTTAAATGAATTGACCTTTGTGTAATGCTTGCTTATGAGTTTTATGATGCCATGTGTGTATGTTCTGACTAGGATAAGGTAGTCCCTCCTTGAACATAACTAAACATTGTAATGACATGTATGTTATTGATAGTATGATGATTATATGATAAGACTTGTAGATGATCTATAATCCTCATGTTAGGGTGCAACTTGTATGAATTGCT
Organism: Solanum chiquidenum; assembly: GCA_029582725.1. Taxonomy (NCBI): domain Eukaryota; kingdom Viridiplantae; phylum Streptophyta; class Magnoliopsida; order Solanales; family Solanaceae; genus Solanum; species Solanum chiquidenum. The sequence continues at coordinate 20,764 of JAJOOS010008886.1, forward strand.
TAATTGCCTCATGAGTGGAAATGTTGATCATGTCTATGTGTGCATTTGAAAGCCATTAGATATTGGACCCTATGATGATATAAAAAAGGGGTAAATATCATGTCATGATTAGGAGAAGGTAGTTCCTCCTATGAACATGAGAAAGACCTATGTGGTTGATGCATTTTGAGTTGATTTGAAGTGCATGCTTAAATGATTTCTTATGATAAAGTTGCATAATGTGCTTTAATGATATAGTTGCATGTTGTGTTTCTTTGGTGTTTGAAATGAGAATGATGATTTGGAGAAAGAAGTTCCTCCAATGAAATGAGAAATAATAAAGTTGATGCATAAGCAGTTGGTAGATGTGTTGCTACTTTCTTGAATTGCCCAAAGTTGTTTTGAGCCTTTTATGTGGAGTTGATGTTCCTCCTTGATGTGTGCTCTTATTTTGATGTTGTACGTTGTGCATTGTGAGCTGCTAGTTGGGTCATTGAGTCCTCGGAAGTGTTTTAAGTGTCACTCGAGGACTAATGTTCCTAAGTGAGGGATATTGTATTGACCCTCAAAATGAAGTAGTATAAAGTAGAGCCTCACATGGGTTTTGTGCATTAAAAACTTGTCAAAATAATGCAGAACAGACTTTTTAGTCAGTTTTAAAGAGTTTGGAAGTCAAACGTCAAGGGACGACCAACACGTTCGGAAACAAGTCTTTTACGTGTTGATGTGTTCTAGTATGTTGTTCATGTCTTTATGTGTTGTATGGAGTCTAATATCAGTGGAGGTGACCCTATTGTCTTAATAATTGTTTTTAGGGTCAAACGTTCGAGTACGACTCCCGGGACCACCCTAAGGGTCCCCGAGGAGGACCCCAACCCCTGGTCAAGCAAGCTGCCAAGGCAGCTTGAAGTTGTTCATGGAGGGAGTGGCTCCGCGTCGCGGACCTGCTCCACCAAGGGCCAAAAATCTTGGTCCGCATCGCGGACATGTCGCGGACTTTACCGTCTCGAAATTTAATGTCCAGAAACTTGTGGGAACACCTCCGCGTCGCGAACTTGTTTCCCGAAGAAATCTGCGAAAATAAAACTCAAGTTTGACTTCTTTAAAAGGTCCAACTAAGTGAGGGGTAGTTTGGGTACTTTGGTCGATGACGAATGTTCCCAAGTGGGGGATATTGTAACGCCCCTCAAAATGAAAAAAGGATAATTTGAGCTTCACATGCGTGTTAGTAGTTGATAAACTTGTATAAATGTTTGAAAATGAGTTTATAAGTCAGTTTAGTTGAGTTTGAAGTCAAACATCAAAAAGACGTTCAAGACGTTCAAAACCTAGTCATTTACGTGTTGGTGTGGTCTAGTATGTTGTTCATGTTTTTATGTGTTGTTTGTAGTCTAAAATCAGTGGAGGTGACCCTAGTGTTTTAATAAATGCTTTTAGGGTCAAAACGTTCGTGTACGACTCCCCGGGACCACCTTAAGGGTCCCCGAGGAGGACCCCAACCCTTGGCTAAGCAAGCTGCCAAGGCAGCTGGAATTTGCACTTGGAGGGAGCATGTCCGCGTCGCGGACTAGCTCCACCAAGGGCCAAAAATCTTAGTCCGCATCGCGGACTCTACTGTCTCATAATTTAATTTCCAGAAACTTATGGGAACACCCCCACATCGCGAACTTGTTTCCCGATGAAATCTGTGAAAATAAAACTGAAGTTTGACTTGTTTAAAAGGTCCAACTAAGTGAGGGATGGTTTGGGTACTTTGTGGAAATATTATAATTGGTTATTCTACCTATTTTAGGGTATTTTTAAGTAGGTTAAACCCCAAAACCTAGAATTAGACCGCATTATCCAAATTGAACCTTCCCTCTTTCAAATAAATTCTCTCTCTAGAACTCCATGGAAGACATTGTTGAAGCTTCAAGCTAGGGGATGGGTTCCAACTGATTTCTCCTTCAAATTCCTAAGGAAATTAATCACAAAGGTATGGGGATTTTATCTTTGATTCTCCTTTCAATCAAAGAGCCAAATCAAAGTGATTTCAATGTTTTTCAAAAACACTAAAAACCCTAATTTCAATTCTAAGCTTGGGTTCTTGCATGAAAGTATTTCAAATGATGATTTATGTTAATATTGATGGTAATTGATGGTTTTAAGGTCAAAAACTCCATGAACCCTTGCATATCTTGAAATCCTAATTTTGGGTCTATAGATTATGAGCTAATAATGTGATATTAATTTGTAGATTGTTATGGGCTATTGATTTATGTATTGTTCTATATTGAATTACGAGGAATTGATGGTCAATTGTTTTGTATTGGATGTTGGCGTTGAATGGGCAATTATGACCTAAGGTTTATGATGATGATAAAGTTATGAATAGATTATTGATTCTAGTATTTGATATATATATATATATATTGTAGATGTTAGAATTGTGTGGTTTGATCCCTTTGAAAGTGGGGAGGTGTTTACTTTATAAGCATGTTGTGATCATGGCCTTGTAGGCAAAGTTGGACGATTGTTGTTTTGAGTAATGTTTATTATGTGAAGGTAATGTGATATGATGTGAATTTGTGTATGGTCTAAGAGCATGAAAGGTGACCTTGTGTAGAGACTTTATGGGTTATGCTTGGTTGTTGTCTTCTTTGAATGACTTATAATGATGGTGAGGTTGGGAGAGACTATGTTTATATACTCTCACACCTAGTGAAGAAAGAATGAAAGAATGTGAGAATGAATGAGAAGAATGGGAATTAATGCTAATGAATGAAAGTTGGGTCTATTGTAAGGATAGTCTCATAAAGTACTCCTTTAATGAATGGGGTTCCTATATGAAAGGTTTTCTCATCTTTGAATCCAAGAGCTTCCTTAATGAATGAATGTTGGGCTAGGATGGGTGCTCCTTCGTTAGTTGAGACAAGAGTACTTAGTAGCAATCCTTATCCTTAAATGAATGAATTAAATTAATGTCCTACTCCGTGGGGGAGTAATGTCTAGCACCGAGAGGATATGAAGTTGGGTGGATACTCCTTCGTTAGTTGAGATGTGAGTATTTAGTAGCAACCCTTAAGATGGGTGCCCCTTCGTTAGTTGAGATGTGGGTACTTAGAAGCAATCCTTCTATCCCTTAACTATGTGCCCACATAGGACTAGCTAGTGGTATCTACCACGTAAAGGCTAAAAGAATGACCCTACCTTAGGCAAGTAGGGATCCCTCATCCGGTAAGGGTACTACCTGGATTTCATGTCAAGCTCCATTGTCTATGTCGGTTAAGGCTTTTCCCCCACATTAATGAATGAATGAACTAGGGTCTCTTAAGGGTGTACTACTTAGGATAGGTGGTGGAATGGGACATCACCTAGACATTGCACAAGTAGACATTTAAGGGAGATCTTGGTGTGTCTTAGTAAGGATAATGATGAATGAGCCTTATTGGGCTAATTAATGAAAGTGTTTGTCTTTGAGCATGCTAATGTGAAAGTGAGTTGTAATGAATTGAATGTAAGTGCTTATGTTGAATTGAATGTATGTGACGATCTTATGTCATTAATAAATGAAGTTGTCTAAATGCATTAAGTTGAATGAACAATTTATGTTGAGATGTGAATGGAGATTGTCTTGTGTAGATTTAAGGATCACTTGGGTGTGGTATGGAGAGGTAGTATGGGCTGCCTCACCATGTCTTACTTAGGTGAGTCTTGGAATGACATTTGATGAGTGTTCTAGTTTCATGAAGTGACTTGTTGGTTTATGTGGTTATATGTCTTATGTGATTAATTGGTGATGGTTGAGGTACGCATGATAAGTGCACTTTGTGTGACCTTAAGGTGGTGCCTTAGTGTGGGTGATGGTATAGGACGTTACCCATACATTGCACAAAGGCATTGCTTAAGGGTTACTTAAGGTGGAGGTCCAAGGCAAGAAGGTAAAGGTAAATGGGTTATGTATGTTCATGATGTATTGTGAAGCATATGACTTTGTATTGTTGGTTGTGACTTGTAAGGTGCCTAATATGTTGATGTTCATAAGATTTTATCAAAATGGCATGAAAGCATAACTTCCAAACAAATGTCCTTTTTAGCATGGTTTGCATATCCTCATACTTAGTACATGTGTTGTACTAACCCCTTTCTTCTATTTCACTACAAGTGTAGGTTGTGGTAACTAGGAGGAGATTGTGCTTTGTAGTTTCTTGGATTGCTTCACTCTTCCAAGTGTTTGGTATGTCCTCAAGATTCGAGGACTATTTTTAGAAGTTTCTTAGTCATTGTAATAGACACTTAAGTTTCATTTCATTTGTAAAGGGTCATGTCCCTTAGTACATTTTAAGTTCTAGTCTAAGATTGGCTAAAGAGACTTAGTAGTTCCGCTTGCGTATTGATGTTTTCAAATGTTGATAACTCTTGAAGTATTATGGTTTTATTGAATAAAAGTTTTAAATTCTTAGTGATTTTTATGGTCTATATGATGAATGAATTCTAAGGCTTGTATAAGACCTCCGAGAGGTCGAATACGCATGTAACGGCTAGGGGGTGCTCTCGGGTCGTTACAAAAATGAAGAAAAGTAGTCCTGGTAATCGCCAATACTACTCAGTGAACCACCGAGTGGCTCATAACTCCACCCAAATTTCAAGCACACCAACCTTGAGGATGAGAGAAATTGGGCGAGGCATAAATCCGATCGGCGAAGACATTTCTAGACTACAGAAAGATACAGAACGCACCATAAGGATCCAAGCACATTAGAGATCTAAAGGAGCAAAAGGCGAACCGCGGAACTTGTCTGCGACCCTGAATTAGATCGCCTAAAGTCACAGTGCAAAATTGTATGAAAACCTAACACTTGAAGGCGATGGATAGAGGCATTCGGCGAGGCAGGACTTATCTCGCCCAATGGCTTTTCTGGCCAAAAGTTGGGCGACTATAAATTGAAAATTGAAATGAATATTGAACAAGCTATCATTTAGTAGAGTTCTTTGTTTTAGTTTTTGATTTCCATTATAGACTTTGAAGCTTTTGGAGGCTCAAACATGAATATTTGCAAGTGGTTTTTCAAATTTGTTCTATTTGAACCATTGTAAAGGCTTGAGAATCTTTACCGAGATCATGTCTAATGTATTTGGTAACCTTTTCTTCGTTTTTATGATGTGCAGCTAAAACCCCAATTTTTTGGGTGTGATCATCTATTTATTTTCTTAATTATCGTATGGGTATTCTTGTTTGATGATGAAAATTGTTGTTTTATTATGGGTTTATTCTTTAGGTGAGTGTTAATCTATGAATTGTAGTTACAAACACAATTCTAATTTTTGAGTTCTAATCTTGCTCGAGAGAGAGGTGTTGTAACCACAGCTTTTGACTAATAATTTGTGGGTATTGGGTTGACAAGGGTTAATCTCGAGAGAGTGATTGATCCCTAAATCCAATCCTACCCATCTAGCTCGAGAGAGTGGATGCATTAAGGTTGTGGACTGGTTATCTTGATAAGCTTATTGATGTTCGAATGAAATCACCTGAACTGTAATAGTTGTTTGAGAAAAAGCTATTTCACTTAAAGTCAATCCTACCCACAATGATTCAGCAAATCACTATTATATTTAAATTACCCATATAACATAATTAGCTTATAAACGATCACATCTCGAGAATTGTTCTTATTATTGTTGTTTGCTCTGTTTTAGTTCCTGCTTGAGCTGTTAATTGCAGATTCAACCCCCCCCTCCAATCTAACATTCGTTGTCACCCCTTTAGAATTTTTTTGCATATTTTTCGAAAATTTATATTCTTCTAACCGTTTAGACCACGTTTATTCTTCATAGTTGAATTTGAACACGTACCACTCTATGTGGGTTCAACGCCAACTTTTTGTTGGGTTTTATACTACTTAACGATCGCTTACATCTAGAATTGAAAGAGGTGTACTTGAAACGTTAATCAAAATGGCATCGCTGCCGGGGAGTGGTGTTGTTTGAAGTTCTTTTATTGAAGTTGAATTGTATTCTCTTTATGTTATAGTTGAATCGACTTAATTTGGTGTGTGTTTTTGTTGTGTGTTTTGAGCATAAAAAGAGATGAGCATAAACGACAGTAATGGTAGCCAAGTGGGCCACCAAGATGCTATTGGAAATTTGAATGATGTAAATGACCCAGTTCAACTGGATGGTGTTGGTGCAATACGCCTACCTCCGGCTGAAGGAAACATTGCTTTTCACATCACTAGCACAATGCTTCAGCTCTACAACTGAAAGGATTGTTTTGGGGGCTATCTCATGAGGATCCCCATGAGCATATTAGGAACTTTGTGGATGTTTGTGGTCCGTTTTAATTTAAGGACATATTGCAAGAATCTGTCTCAGGTTGTTCCCATTCTCTTTAATGGGTGAAGGTACCAAATGGTTATCTGAGTTACGTATTGCTACAAAATCTAAGCTATAAATTTGAAAATTGTACCTATTACTTAGTAATAGACATAAAATTCAAATTTCGTAGCTGTCTTAAAATTCGTCAAATTTTAGCGATGAATATTAAGTTGACAAAGCTAAATCCTTATATTTGCTTTAATTGTTATCAATCATGGCAATAACAATCTAAATAGCTACAATTTTACTGCTACAATAAAATTTTGTAGCTAATTATATCTTATTTGCTACGCAATAAAAGTAATTGTAGCAATAGTAACCATTTACCCATAATGAGTTATTTGAAATAAAATATTGTGGCTAAATAAATAATTTTTCTTGAAGTTATAAAATGACCTGTCAATAGTTAAATGAAGTAGCCATAGAATTTTTCCTATAGTAAAATTCCGTAGCTAATTATTAGTTTTTGCCACGAATTTAAATTTACCATAGTAATAATAAACTTTTAGCCATAATAACTTATTTGAAGAAATATTTGTAGCTAAATAAATAATTTAGCTTTAAGTTATAAAATAGTGTGGCAATAATGAAATGAAATAGCCATAAATTTTCTTCTATTATAAAATTTCATAGCTAATTATTAATTTTTTTCATGAATTTGAATTTATCGTAGTAATAATAACCTTTTAGCCACATTAAATTATTTAAAGAAAAAAATGTAGCTAAATATTTTTTTTCAAGTTTTAGAATTTGTGGCATATTAAAAATATAATCATAGATTTTTTGCTATGATAAATATTTTTAGTTAATCATTAAGTTTTTACTTGAAACAATATTAACATTTTATCCATAAGAAGCAATTTAAATAAAATATTACCACAAAAAAAATATTATGTTTCAGGTACGAAAGAATTGTACTAATGATTAACTTCATAGTTATAATTATTTTTCAAACAAAATGATACAACCACGTGAGCACAATTGAGGCCACACATTTTATCTTATACGAGGAGAAACGTAAGTCTTGAGGTGCTTCTTCTTGTGTTGAGAATTCATGTTATACGACTTGGACCTTTTCTATCGAACATTATAGTTATCAAGCTAGCTTAATTAGAGATGTTAATATTTCTATCAATTCAATTTTACAAGATCTTAATTTTTAAGTTTTAAATATAGTTTAAATAAATAGAAGTTATAAAAAAAAATAAAAAAAAATAGAAGTTATATAT
>JAJOOS010008887.1:0-21978 GCA_029582725.1 Solanum chiquidenum
CATGTGTGAACTATCTGTTGCATGAGTTCTGAGACACTGATATGAGGATGGATGGATATGAGACACAGTAGAGACTAGCTCTGGCTAGAGATATATATATGAGATGGACTAGCTCCGGCTAGCGATTTGGATGTCGATGGGATCTGGTTCCGACGGTGATACATGGTCCATGTGTGGCCCCCATGGGTTCTGATTTGAGTATTCAACGCGGTCTGATTACGTCAACAGATGTGTATCTTAGGACAGACATGCATCACGACTACATGACATCATTATTGCATTTGCATCGCATCTGATTTCATCTTTGTTTGTGGTGTGTGGATTTTACCTACTTGCCCTTCTTTGTGTGATTTATGGTCTATTTGCTCTTATATGAGGATACGAGGTTGATGTTGAGATACTGTTGGATATATCTGTTGATTATGAGTTGTGTAGTATAGGTTGTTGGTTCGCTGTTAGAATGAAGTTTCGGGGGTTCGGTTGGGATTGAAAGGAGTTGTTTGTAGCTGCTAGTTTAGCTTAGTTTAGGGTTACTTGCGAGTACATGTTGCTTTTGGTACTCACCCTTGCTTCTACACAGTTGTGTAGGTTGACAGCTCTATTAGATCCGGCTTATTACTCATCTTCAGACTAGAGCTTCCAGACTTACTTGAGAGGTAGCGGTTCATTCCAGACGTGCCCTCAAGTTATCTATATATACTGTTCTGTTCTATTCTAGAACTTTACTATGAGACTTGTATATTTTATTCAGATTCTGTATCAGAGGTTTGTACATGTGACAACCAATTCTGGGGTTTTGTTGAGTTTATTTAAAGACTTCAGCTTATCTTTCTATCTTATTCTTATTTTATAAATTCTGTATCGTCGGGTTTTTGGGTGTTAGGCTGACGTGTCCGGTGGGATTTGGGCACGTGCCATCACATCTGGTTTTGGGGTGTGTCAATTACTTTTTTTTAGCTTCTCAAAAAAGAGTGTTTGCTGCTACTAAAAATGTTTGTTTTTTTCTTAAACACTTGGCAAATACTTCAATGCTTTAAAACGTTTTTTAAAAATAAAATAACATAAGAAGTCGTTGTTGACTTTTCTGAAACTTGGCAAAATAAGATGTAAATCATTCAATTCTCGAAAAATTTTAGTAGTTCAGTTGGTTGATTATCTAAATTTTTACATTATTGGTAATAAGGATTCGATTCTCCACCTTGAAATCTCTTTCCCCAATTTTTTTCCTTTCCCTACTCCCTACTTTTTTTAAAAGTAAATATCATGAGCTAACTGTTGAGAATATAATATAATTAAATAATAAAAAATGTGTTCTCTCTAACAGTTTATGCTTTTAGATGAAATGTTTGTACACTTCAATATAATATCAGAGTAGACAGACGTCCTTGTTCTTTCTTTCTCTCATTATAATTAATTATGTGTATATATTTGTAGGAAAACAATTCTGGCCAGAACTTATTGGTGTACCAACAAACTTGCTATGGGAATAATTGAGAAAGAAAATCCATCCATAAATGATGTTCAAATAATATTGAGTGGTTCTCCAGTCCCATCTGATTTTAGATGTAATCGAGTTCGTCTTATTGATAACATTTTGGGTGATGTTGTACAAATTCCTAGGGTGGCTTAATTAATGAATTATTGAAGTAAGCAGCCACATGTAAAAATTAATTAGGGTTCATGTATGTTGATTATAATGTCTCCATGTACTCTTACTATATATAATGGAATAAATAAGTGTGGCTTAATTAAATGTACTCTCATTAATTAATTCCTTTTTACATATTGTGTATTACTTCTTCTGATTTAATTTGTTTGTCTGATTTTGACTTGACACATCATTCAAAAAAAGTAAAAAACATTTTTAAATCTTGTGATCCTGAATAAAAAATATGTTAGTTGTTTGTCTTAATTGAATAATCTCATGACCGAACGGCTAAATCTCTTTCATAATTTCGAACTACTTTAAGTGGATTTTACTTCATTTAAATCCAAAAGTTTATTTAAACAAAATTATTCCCCATTTTAAAATAATAATTAAAACTCAGTGTAACGACCTGTTCCCGTCGTTATAGAAAAACCAACGGGAAAAAATTTTGGGCCGAAAAACTTTTTCGTAGTAACTTGGAATTTCCCAACCTAGTCTAGATTTGGACGAAATCGGAGTTAGTAAGGTCTAGGGAAATCTGGTAATAATTGGGTGATTTAATTAAGATTTTGATCACATGAGTAGATATTTAAGACGTTAAGGAACCCGTTCGACTTTACGGAGATGAATTCGGGTGAGTAGAAATCCCGAAACTGATCTTAGCGTGAACGGGTAGTTTCTTTGTGTCGTTGGTTGAAGGTGTGTTGTGAAATGGGGTTATTGGAATTATTAAATTAGCTCATTGTTCCGAGCAAGCCGCTACAGAGAGAATTTGTTCCTCCATGGCGGGGTCGTTGTAGTGGGGTGGTACCGCTGTGGCGGAACAGTCGCGATTTAAGTCGGAAATAAACCCCAAAACATCTTTATTCTGCAATTTTCGTTCTTGAGAGTAAGGAGACGAATCCCATGCGATTCTTGACAGTTTTCCACCATTCTTAAGGCTAAAGATAAGATTTTAACTCCCCGAATCCATTTTTTGATCCGTAGATCGTAATCTAATGGGTAATTATCGATGGGGGAGAGTTTTGATTTGAGAATTATGGTGGAAAAAGCCCTAATTTGGATATTGGGATCATGGGTTTGATAGGATTGTTGGTAATTTGGGTAATTAGTTATTGTTTATTTATTTCCGTGTCATTATGATTGTTTGTAGACAAAGAACAAGCAGAACGAATCCGAAAAGGGAAGAATCAAGTTTTTAGAGGATTCAAGCTGTTTCGAGGTACGTGATGGTTGTGATTCCATAATTGTGTGATGTATGTTTGTTCTTGCTTCATTATGATACATGTATGTATGCGAATGTTGCATTATTGATCACATTATTTGTAAATGAGGATGATTGAATAGTTGTTGCCATGAAATCATGACTTGATTGTATGGTTATGAGAATATTTGTGATTGTGATTGTGGCATGTTGAATGGTTCGGGTGTTGCGTTCCAACACACTAACTTGGATCGGTTGCCATTTTACGACATAAATATGAGATCGGTTGCCACGTTCCGGCATAAATATTGGATTGGATACCACATATCGGTATGCTAACAGTTTGGGTTTGGGTTCCATGAGAGGACCATTGACTTGACATAACTGTATATCTTGATAATTGTGAAATTGTACGTTGTTCGTAAATGATATTGATATTGTATATGTCGGTGTATGCATGTTATTATTATGTTGTAATGGCTTATGTATGTTGCACTTAGTGAGATAGTCGCGTGATCCTACCAGTACACTGTGGTTGTGTACTTATACTGCACTTGCTCTTTCTTTGTTGAGTACAAGACATCTTTCGACGGCTATTGACAGACTTCGCTTAGAAGATCAGTGATTATTCGAATTCAAGGGTGAGCCAGTTCCTCTGGGATGCCATGAGTTCTCTTTCTGTTTATGTCCATCTTTCAGACTTAGACTAGCGCTTTAGTTAGTCTTATGTTTAGTTTGGGGTTGTATCCCTTCTTGTTTAGACTTATGGTTGAACTTTAGATGTTTTGGTACATTGACTTTCAGGTTTTAGGCGTTATTTCCGCAATATTAATTTTGATTGTTAGACTTTTGTTGGAGTTTATGGGGAACTCCCTATCTTTTCCCTAGCATTTAAACTTGATTTCGTTTCTTTAAATGCCTTAGTTGTTTGGTTCTTTGGTTAGCTAATTAGTATTAATGGTTCTCCTACCAGAGGGTTAGTGTGGTGTCAATCACGATGGTCTGGGTCGTGACACTCAGCATGATGCTCCTAAGTCCCAACCTTTATATTTCCAATTTCTAAGGAGGATAATGATTTCCTAAGCCTTTTTTTTTGGTAAAGAAAGATATCTTTTTCATTAAGCATAATCAAGATCTTCTATGATATTTTTTTAGTAGTCTCCCACAAAAAAATAATCATATAACTAGAAAATATTCGTAAACGACTCATTTCATTCTTGTCAAATTCATAATTTACAAAATAGTAGTAACAGTGGACAATGGATGTCCCCGTATAGTACGTTTGAATTCAATTTTCACTGCCCCTTTCACATCCTATATGTAAATTAATTTTTTTTTGTCCTAATTAGTTGGTGTAAAGGAAAAAACCATTTTGTCCCTTACCTACAAATTGTCAAACATGTATCAATGAATACAATATTAAGAAAATTAATGTCATCGATGTATTTATCATTCAAAAACTATTCCAATGTATCAACGAATATGGATGAACAAATAAAAATAAATAGAGGAATTAAATAATACTAGTTGATTTGGCTGTGTTTTTTTTCAAAAAAGGAGAATAAAATCTTTAAAAGGAAATTGGGGTCGTTAGCCAGTAATTGCATATTTGAACCTATTACCAAAAATAAAAAAATATTTGAACCATTTGACTAACAATAGAGTTATGAGTCGAAAACTTTTCAATGAAAGATAAAATTACTCTATATAAAATAGAGATATATATGATCCGCTTTTCATTTCCTTACAAAGTTTACAAAGATTCGCTTTCAATCGATACCAAAAAATCTCGAATATAATTCATAAAATCTGAATACTAAAAGATTTTTGAAGTCAAATGGTGATCTTAAGTTTTGAGGGTTGCTCTATTCTAGTGTCACGACCCAGACCGTCATGATTGACACTCACACTAACCCTTCGGTGGGAGAACCATTACTACAATCCAAGCTAACAACTTAACCAAATAGTATCCATTTAAAGATACAGAAGCATGTTTAAATGCAGAACGAAATAAGGAGTTCCCATAAACTTTGGGAATTTAACAAATAGCTAAACAACTAATGCGGAAAAAAAAAACCTCTAGAACTTGAAAGTCAATGTACCAAAACTCTAAAGTTCAACAAATCTAAGAAAAAGGGTACGACCCTCAACCAAACTTAAAAGTATCTAACAATAGTCTAAGTCTGAACAAAATGGACTAAACAGAATGAAGAATTCCATGGCAGCCCAAAAGAATTGGCTCACCCTTGTAATCTGATCACGAGCACTACTCTCCTAGATGAGGTCTGTCAGTAGCCGCTTGAAGATGCCTTGTACTCAACAAAGAAAGAGCAAGTGCACTATTAGTACACAACCATAGTGTACTGGTAGGATCATGCGGCTATTCCAATAAGTGAACATATACAAGTAACCACAACATAATAAAACATACATATATCGAACATATACAATATCAGTTATCATTTCAGAATCAATGTGCAATTCCACATTCTCAATAATACATCTATATGACAAGTCAATGGTCCTCTCATGGAACCCACACACAAACTGTTAGTGTACCAGTACGTGATACCCGATCCACGTTAGTGTGCCGGACGTGACACCAGATCCCATATATGCGCCGAAACACGGCACCCGATCCAAGTTAATGTGTTGGAACGTAACACCTAATCCATTCAACAAGCGAAAATCACAATCACAATGTACATTCTCACAATCATACAATCAAGTGTTGATTTAAGGCATACAATCATCCATTCATACTCATTTACGATTAGCGTGATCAATAATGCAACATTTGCATACATACATGCATTATAATGAAGTAATTACTAACATACATCACATCAACATGAAATAACAGTCATCACCTACCTCGAATCCAAGCTTGAATCCCCTAAGGCACATGAATCTTCCCTTTCTGGATTCTTCCCGCTTGTTCTAGGTCTACAAACAGTTAATATACGCAAGGATCAACAATCAAATGTCTAATTAATCGGATTATAACAAACCCAATAACCCTAGACCAAACCCATGATCCTAAGGTGCAGCTAGGGCTTTTTCCACCATTAATTGCAGGTCAAAACCTTCCCTCAATAATAATTACCCAAGAATCTAAGTTCTATGGATCGAAAAACGGATTAGAGAAGTAAAAACCTTACCTTTAGCACCAAATTTCATAGAAAACTGCCAAGAAATTGCCTGGGGTCATCTCCTAACTCTTAAGAACGGAGTTTGCAGAATAATGATGTTTTTGGGATTTATTTCCGACTTAATTCGCGACTGTCCCGCCACAGTGGGACCCAACCCACCACAACAACCCCGTCCTGGTGGAATTAATCCCGCCCTGACGGTTTGCACGGAAACAGAGAGTCGAAATTAGAGTTCCAAATCCCCTTTCTACAACACACTTCCAACTCATGACGTTCAAGGACTACCCGTTCACGCTAAGATCAGTTTCAGGAGTTCTACTCGCTCGAATTCGATTTCGTAAGGTCGTACAGGTTTCTTAACGTCTTAGCTATCCACTCATGTAATCAAATTCATAATTAGATCTCTCATTTGTTACAAGATCTCCCTAGGCCTTACTGACTCTGATTTCGTCCAAATCTGGACTAGGCTAGGAATTCTCGAGTTTCTACGAAAAAGTTTTCTGACCGAATCTCTTTCCCCGATGACTTTTCTATAACGTCGGGAATATGTCGTTACATCTAGTCCTTGTATACATAAAAATATATTTTTTTTACCCAAATTCCTCTTATTCTTCTTTTTTTAAAAATAAAATAAAAAATTCCTCGTATTAATTTCTTATAAAAATACAAAAGAAGAAACATTTTTGTCAGTTACATAATAAAATACTAGAGATATCTAAAGAGTAAATGCATGGTATTATTGGATTCACACGCAACTTAATAAATTGAAAGGCAGAATAATTAGGAGAAATATATTAATATAAAAAATACTAACAATTATAACATCTTTTTTTTATATGTGTGATTTATATATTGACGGAATAACTCAATAAATAAGAACATGTCATTAGGGGACCCTATCAATTTTACCTTTTGGTATCAAATACGCTCTCCGTTTTACGTGGTATTAGTTATTTGAGATTCAAACTATGAGAACTTTAACTTACATTTTAAAGAATATTTATTTATCATATTGACATGAAAAGAATTGCATTATATAATACTTTTTGAATTATTTTTTAAAAAAAAGTCTAGAGGAAGTAATAAACTATACATTATATTTATTAATTATTTAATAAACATGATTTTTACTTAAATAACACTTATTTTGGAGCAAAGAAAATAGTACAATTAAATCTCAATAAGCGAAAATTGTAAACATAAAGAGTACGTATAAATGTGTGCATGGTTGAAAGGTATAATAATAATAATAATTAGAAACAATATATCAATATCAAGAACCTATAGTTATAAACCACATTTTTATATGGTCTATATACTCGCAAAATGACTAATGAATAGAAACATTTTATAGGGGACCATAGTTCTTATTTTTTTTTTAAAAATATCCCTTTATTTTTCTCCTTTTGTTTTTCTTTTTTTCAAGCACCAACCTGATAAACAATGAGAACTATTAGTGCCGTAAAAAGAATAAGAACGATTTTGTTTATTATATTTTTAATGAAAAATGATAAGTATACCTCTGAACTATCATAATTTATATGTTAAAATCCTTCATTATACTTTAAGGTTTGTATATACTCTTATCGCTAATTTTTTGAGTTGTGTATACCCTTAAAACTAACAAACTGACACATGATTTCGTCTCAATAATTTACCTGGTTTTATTTATTTTTTACCCAAAATAAAATTCAATGGATTTATAATAAATTTTATATTTGTTTCAAAATTCATTAAATATATATGTTAAAATTGAATTTTGGAACTCATGTATTATTAATTGAATTCGCTATCGTAAAATTTAGAATTATAATATTTAACTCCTAAATCTGTTTCTATGACTTACAAAATGATTCATGAATAAAAACATTTCATAGCTAGGGCCATAGCATCTCTCCTTTTGCTAGTAAATCTTTTTGAATTTCGTTTTATATTGTTTTTTCCTTGTCATTATATCTAGTTAATGCATTGAGAAAGACTTTGAAAACATAAATAAAACGTGCCATGTCATTTTCTGAAATTTCCCCACTAGTTACTAGATAAAAATTGTAGCTTTTAATTTTTTTAGTTAAATCTTTTGAAAATATACCATCACTTATTTTCCTTGTCATTATTCTTTTCTTTTCTTTCTTGGCTAATGCAGGGTATATATGCCAAATGTATTGAGAAAGAAGTATATAAGATTTTAAAAATATTGACAAAAATATTAAGTTTGAGCCTTGGATATAAATCAATTATTTCTCTCTCTCTATATATATACTAGTTTTACAGCACGTGTGTTGCACGTGTGTATCATATATGTAGTTTATGGTGTTGTAAAACAGAATTAATATTTCTAAATTAAAGTTTTTTAGTAAATAATTATAATTGAACAAACATAGGACACATGTTTTAAAATTATTAATACATATTGTCGTAGAGTTACTTGTATTTTGAGATCAAAATGACCAAATATCATTAAAACATTTCAAAATGCATTCAAAGTTTACATATGGGAGAAAGTGACATTTTTCTAATAATATTATTTCTTACTTCACTCAAATTTGTAAACAAATCTAACCAACAAAATAGAAAAAAAAATTCATTAAAAAAATGTCACCAATAGCCTTTCCTCTTGAGGTTATGAACATAAATGATGTACACCATTTAAGTAGAAATTTTGTCTTAAATATTCATACTTGAAATTTAGTATGAGCATGACACTAATAAGGATTATCATAAGTATTTCATTATTTTATCTTTACATGCAACATATCGTTTACAAAATATTATTACTCAATTAGTATTTGAGTAAGACTATCATAGAGAGGTAATTTTACCAAACACAAAGTGTATTTGGTTGTTATCATGAATGATAGTTATTTATACTTCAGTAGAATAATTTAATTTTAATATATGAATAACATCACCTATGGTGAAAAATATTTCATTTCATTAAGTTTCTACCTTATCTTTGTGAAATTGTAGTCTTCTCCTTTTTTCTGCCGCATACATATCATAAAGTTGTTGTCTAATGAAAATATCTAGTATCTTATAGAAGTTGTATCATGATATAAAATATTTAAATTTTTCAATAATAAAAATTAATAGATGAATAAAATTTAAAGTATTATTTATAGAATCATTAATTTGATTTAAGATCATTTCATGATCAATCACTATTTTCTTATCTATTTTTATATAGCTAGTAAGGAGTGTATCTTGTGATATAAAGAAAAACTATATGGAACAATACATAGCCAATGAAGAAGGAAGACGAAAATATATGTTCATGTTAAATTCACTCTAGTGTTTCATTTGATTTAAATCTCTTGTCACCAACACTTTGCTTTCTCCTTTAATTTTTACATACATATCTATTAAGAAATAATTATTATCATGACTATGTTATCATATTATAAGTAAAAGTGAGAATCTATTTTTGAATTAATAATTTAACATCAAAACTAATAATTCAATGGACTACGTTGATACCCATTGATTTAGCAAAATTAGGAAGAAACTCCTTCGTTTGAGGGAAAAGAATAAAAAATTTAAAAACCAAGAAGAAATATCATACCCAAATCGTATGTTTTTTTCATATCTGTTTAATATTATTGTCGCTCCCATAACTTTTCGTCACTGTTAACTCATGAAAATGGTAACAAAAAATATGAGTGTGAATTGATGAATGATTTGCTACAATTTTTCACCGACTCTTTCTTATGAGGTACCTCGAATTTTATTGAATTTCGAACTTAATCATTTTTTGCAAATAACAATTGAGATTTCGTAAGAAGAAGAAGAGTAGAGAATTTAAAGAAATTGTAGTTTAAAAGTGTAAGGAAACCCCTCTATTTATAGCTACCAAATAGTAGTATGAATAGGTGTTAATTGTGCTTTATCCGAAAAGTCACAACCTTTCGAAAAAGTCGCTGCTTATCGAAAAAGTCATAACCTTATAAAAAAGGCACAACTCATCAGAAAAGGCACAACCCTTTAGAAAAGTCACAACCCTTCAAAAAAATCACAATAAATTAATTAAGTTTCTTTTGTTTCCCCCTATATTTTGAGGGAATTTTATTGATATTTTAATGAAAGAAGTATCTCTTTTAAAATTTCGAACTACTCTAAATGGATAATCCTTCATGTATTATTATTTGAATTCGTCATCGTAAAATTTAGATTATAACATTTAACTCCTAAATCTGTTTCTATGACTTACAAAATGATTCCACAGCTAGCTAGGGACCATAGCATCTCTACTTTTGCTAGTAAATCTTTTTAAATTTCGTTTTATATTGTTTTTCCCCCTCTGTCATTATATCTAATTAATGCATTGAGAAAGACTTTGAAAACATAAATAAAACGTGCCATGTCATTTTCTGAAATTTCCTCACTATTTACTAGATAAAAATTACCTTTTAATTTTTCTAGTTAAATCTTTTGAAAATATACCATCACTTATTTTCCTTCTCATTATTCAGAAGTACATAAAATTTTCTTATACATTAATCAAAATATGTATAAGAAACTAAAAAACGTAAACAAAAATAATGATACACAATTGAGAAGAATACAAAGTCTAGCTAGCCTTGTGATAAAACAAAGAAGCCAAATCATATATATATATAAAAGAAAACCCTAGACCTGTCTACGTGGCGCCACCACAAATTAGGAATCTCTTTTAATTTATTTTATTTTCAAAACTAGTCTTCCCTTTCATGAAAAAATGCGACTTTTTATGAAAAGTTGCGACTTTTTATGAAGAGTTGCGACTTTTATGAAGAGTTGCGACTTTTATGAAAAGTTGTGACCTTTTCGATAAGACACAATAAACATTTGTTCACACCACCTTTTGTTGCCTATAAATAGAGGAATTTCCTCTCATTTTAAAACAACGAAACTTTTGAACTACTTCTTCTTCTTCTGGACAATTAAATAATTGTGTACTTTGCTCATGTTGAATGACTCACTGACACAATTTTTTTGTATCAATACACTGGTTAATAGAATTGTTTTTTCTGAGAGGATCTATTCCTTTAAATCTCGGGTACTAGGGGGAATAATTTCCTTAAGGGTACACTGTACCTTCAGTGGGCTCAATTTTTTCCATTCTGTTTCATTCTATTGTTAGAAATCCTGGTATGTTTTAATAGTCATTAATTTATGCTTATATTATTAATTGTTATTGTTGTGTACATGCTTTAAATTTTGTTGTTTATGTTTCTGCAAAATTATTGTTGTAAGTATTTGTTAGTACATATTAAATAACAAACGTTAATTGAGTATGCAAGCAAGTTTTGTCTACTGGAATTGTTGAAGGTACGATAAAAAAACCCATACAAATCTATAATTTGATCATCAACAATGTGATTTCTTCACATACAAGGATGGGATTTTGTGTTCTTTAGAAAATCCTCTGAGAGTTAATAACTTTGCATGCCCATATTTTTTTGTTTTTATCTATTTTTACTAAATTTTATCACTGGATATTATGATTACTTTAAGGATTGAAAGTTGATTGACGTGTTAGTCAATTTTCTGAGGTATATTATTTTAAAACATGAGAACTTTTCTAGTTAAAATGATTTGTTATCATCATTGGATATCTCATAATTTACTCCCTTTAATGTATGTTTTTCTCACTGTTTTGTTGTCTCCTTAAAATTGTATTAATTATTTTTCGTTTGGTATGTATATGATCTCACTTGGACAAAGCTTTCGTCCTTTTAATGTTTTTCTTTTTTCCCTTCTCATTCAGCTCTACTAAATATTTTTGGTGTGAGTTATGACTATTTTCAGTAAGCTTAATTTGAAGAATATTAAACAAAACCTGCTCTAAATAAAAGTAATATCTTAAGCTACAAAAAATATGTCTATTAACATAGATTTGTTGTCCTTTATGTCCCAAATCATTGCTGAGCATTTGAGTTATCTAGGTTAGACTCATTTTTAATTTTTTAATGTTCAAGAATATTTCTTTAACATGAATCTAGAATCCAACATTTTGATCTACTTGTACTTTCATAATGCAACAACTATACATACATATTTATGAAAAAGTTGTAAAGTTGCATTGATGAAGCATCTAGAAGGGCCTTCAGAGCAGCATTTTAATGAAGAATGAATTTCTAAAAGGGTCAACAATATTATTTTGTTGTTGTTTCAAATTTATTTTTCTCCTTCTATAAATTTTGTTAGAGTAACAAAGTAACAATAACGAAATGTGGTGAACCTTTGACCTTAGACAAGTAGATTGTCTCTAAAAAAATTTGTTTATGTTGTTGTGGTGTACATTTTTAACGGTCTTAACTTATTTATAACTAATATTGATTATCGAAAACTTTTATATAATTTGTTTTTACCAAGGAGTTATTCTAACCATAAAATTATCAATTCTATATTTTTTATGTAAAAAAAATAGAAAAAAATATGTATAATCGCTACATAAAATCATCACTCAGTTTTAACAAGACAATTATATCATCAAACATATATTATGATAAATTATGTAAACGATAAAAATGATTATATATCAAGATATTTTAAATCATTCATTATACATTTAAAATTCTTGAGATATGTGATAATGTCAAATCATTTAATTTCTGTTGAAATGTTCTTAAAACCCACTAAAATTTACTTTTTTATTTCTTATAACAATCGATTATTAGAAAAACTGTTCAAAAGCTTAGCAAAATTAATTATGCCCGCTCGAAGCGCGGACAAATTACCTAGTTATCAATAAATTAATTTTCTTTTGTTTCACCTTATATTTTGAGGGAATTTTATTGATATTTTAATGAAAGAAGTATCTCTTTTAAAATTTCGAACTACTCTAATAATCCTTCATTTAAATCCAAAAGTGCATAAAATTATTCCCATTTTAAAACAAAATAATTAAAACAATTATATTTTCAATTTCTATGGAGGAAAATGATCTCCTAAATCCACTTACAATTTTAATTTTCTTAAAGAAATGAGCTTACAAATCCAACATGTATTTTATATATTTAAAGATCTTCTATGTTATTTTGTAACAATCTCCTCTAAATTAAATTTTTTAAAAATCTATATAACTAGAAAATTTATAAACGATTATAAAATCAAATCTCCCGCTTCACCCTTATCCAATTCATAATATACCGATTAGTGATATCAGTGTGTATGATGTGTCCCTCACACAGTGAATTCAATTTTCACTGTCCCTCCTCACTTCTCGTATGTAATAAAAAAATATCAAAACATAAAAAATTTCCTTATCTTCAAATTGTTCAACATGTGGTTGTTAGACACACTAGTACGTAGTACCTCACTACAATGAAGGCAACCTCTGCCTATAAATTTATGCGATGCACACTTACAAATTCACTCAAATCCTTCTACTCTTTACAACTAAAAGAAAATGGAGTCAAAGTTTGCTCACATCATTGTTTTCTTTCTTCTTGCAACTTGTTAGTACCTCTCTTTCTCTCTCTATATAATTTTTTTTGGTCAAACTCTCTCTCTATATTATATATATATATATATATATGCAAGAATATTATTAGAATTGTAAATGATTTATATTTCTTTTGCGGTATGGGTTGGTGGGGAGAAGAACTTTCACAAAGGGTTCATCATATACTATATTTACATTAAAAAAGAGTTATGATCTTGTAAATATAACGTGACTAACTGGCAAAGGTGGTTCGAATGAGCGACTTGTTCAATGGCTTGTCTATTGACACCCTTTTGCTTAAAAATGTTAGCTCCGTCTCAGTTCAGATAAATCTCCTTCGACCCTTGCTTGTGCCACAGATTTTTAAGCATATCATATTATTTTGACGATCTAACTTTGAAATGACAAATACACTATAAATAATAACGTAGAAGAATTGTTACACTACTAGATAAAAAATAGATTAATAAGTTAAAATGTTATTAAGGGGTTTATTATAATTATAACATGTTAAAATATAAAGGGGTTCATTAATTGCTATTGAAATGTTTTTTCTTTGACAGCCTTTGAAACTCTCATGGCACGAAAAGAAAGTGATGGGTCAGAAGTCATAAAACTTCTAAAGGAATCGGAATCTGAATCTTGGTGCAAAGGTAAAATTTCTGTAAAGGATTACTTCTTTTTAACTTCTCAAAAAATAAATTTTGCTACTACTAAAAATGTCTTCTGTTCTTGTTCTTTGTTTCTCTCATTATAATCAATTATATGTAGGAAAACAATTCTGGCCAGAACTTGTTGGTGTACCAACAAAGCTTGCTAAGGAAATAATTGAGAAGGAAAATTCACTCATAAGTAATGTTCAGATATTATTGAATGGTTCTCCAGTCACAATGGATTATCGTTGTAATCGAGTTCGTCTTTTTGATAACATCTTGGGTTCTGTTGTACAAATTCCTAGGGTGGCTTAATTAATGGACTATTATTGAAGTAATTAAGCAGCCACATGTCAAAAATAATTAGGGTTCATGTTGATTATAATGTCTTCATGTATTCTTATATATATGTAATGGAATAAATCAGTGTGGCTTAATTAAATGTACTCTCACGGTTTTTTTTTTTCTTGTTATTTTGTGAGTTTGTATGTGTGCTTTTGGTTGGTAAAGTGTATATATTTTCTTGGGTTCTCGTAATTTCAAAAATTAATCGCTCTGTATCGCTCTTTTAAGACTTTAACATCTTTGGGACCATATATTTAATTAATGTGTGGTAGTTAGAATTTGAATTGTAATTGTCAAACTAGCCCCCCACCCCTACCCCCAACTCCCTCCCCACCACACCCCAAAAAATAAAAATAAAACGCGACAATATGTTAAGCTTTCTTTGGAACAAATTAAAGAAGGTTGAGGGACCAATATGTATTCATCTTTAATTAGAAGTTTTGAATTTAGGCATTGGATATATATAAAAAACTTCTCAGTATAAATTTTTATTAATTGAACTCCAAAGCGAATAGCAAATATCGAATATAAAAGTAAACAAAAATAATGATACACAATTAAGAAGAATACGAAATCTTGTTGATTTAAAAAAAAAAAAAATGAAGGAAGTTTCTCTTTTAGAATTTCGAACTACTTTAAGTGGATCATTTTACTTTATTTAAATACAAAAGTTTATTTAAACAAAATTATTCTCCATTTAAAAAATATTAATTAAAACTCAGCATGATGCTCCCAAGTCCCAACCTTTATATTTCCAATTTCTAAGGAGGAAAATGATTTCCTAAGCCTTTAATTTTGGTAAAGAAAGATATTTTTTTCATTAAGCATAATCAAGATCTTCTATGTTATTTTCTAGTAGTCTCCCATTAAAAAAATCATATCATTAGAAAATATTCGTAAACGATTATAAATCAAATTTCTCATTTTATTCTTGTTAAATTCATAATTTACAAAATAGTAGTATCATTGGACTGTGTATGTATCCCGCATATTACGTTTGAATTCAATTTTCACTGCCCCTTCACATCCTGTGTGTAAATTAAAAATAATTGTACTAATTAGTTGCTTTAAAGGAAAAGACCACTTTGTCCCTTACCTACCAATTATCAAACATGTATCGATGAATACAATATTGAGAAAATCAATGTCATCAATGTATTTATCATTCAAAAATTATTCCAATGTATCAACGAATATGAATTAACAAATAAAAATAAATAGAGGAATTAAATAATACTAGTTGATTTTGCTGTGTTTTTTTCAAAAAAAAGGAGAATAAAATCTCATAAAGGAAATTGGGGTCGTTAGCCAATAATTGCATATTTGAATCATTTGACTAACAATAGAGTTATGAGAAGAAAACTTTTCAAATGAAATATAAAATTACTCTACATCAAATAGAGATATATTTGGTCCTCTTTTCATTTCCTTACAAAGTTTACAAAGATTCACTTTCAATCGATACCAAAAAATCTCGAATATAATTCATAAAATCTGAATACTAAAAGTTTTTTCAGTCAAATGGAGATCTTAAGTTTTGAGGGTTGCTCTATTCTAGTCCGTGTATACATAAACATATTATTTTTTTTACCCAAATTCCTCTTATTCTTCTTTTTTTTTTTAAAATAAAAAATTCCTCTTATTAATATCTTATAAAAATACAAAAGAAGAAACATTTTTGTCAATTACATAATAAAATACCAAAGATATCTAAAGAATAAATGCATGGTATATTGGATTCACACGCAACTTAATAAATTGAAAGGAAGAATAATTAAGAGCAATTTATTAATATAACAAAATACTAACAATTATAACACCTTTTTTCTTATGTGTTTTATATACTGACAGAATAACTCATAATAAATAAGAACATGTCATTAGGGGACCACAACAATTTTACTTTTTGGTATCAAATACGCACCCCGTCTTAAGTGATATTTAGCTATTTGAGATTCAAATTATGCGAACTTTAACTTACATTTAAAAAAATATTCATTTATCATATTGACATGAAAAAAATTGCTTTATATAATACTTTTTGATTTTTTAAAAAAAAAATAGGCTAGAGGAAGCAATAAACTATACATTATATTTATTAATTATTTAATAAACATGATTTTTACTTAAACAACACTTATTTTGGAACAAAGAAAATAGTACAATTGAATATTGATGAGCAAAAAATTGTAAACATAAAGAGTGCGTATAAATGTGTGCATGGTTGAAAGGTATAATAACAATTAGAAACAATATATCAATATCAAGTACCTATAATTATAAACCACATTTATATAATTGATCTCCAAAGAAGTATATAAAATTTTCTGATACATTAATCAAAATATGTATAAGAAACTAAAAAAATGTAAACAAAAATAATGATACGCAATTGAGAAGAATACAAAGTCTAGCTAGCTTTGTGATAAAATAAAGAAGCCAAATTACCAATAAATTAATTAAGTTTCTTTTGTTTCCCCCTATATTTTGAGGGAATTTTATTGATATTTTAATGAAAGAAGTATCTCTAATAAATTCACCTAGTGGTTGTGGTTTAATTTAATGGATTTGTAGTTGTAAATACAAAGCCACCTATGTATTTTCGGCTTGTCCGAGAGGGAGGTCGCGAATCCAAGACCACTAGACTGATGGCCTAAGGAGTGGGTCGACATGAGGTTCAGCCCGAGAGGGTGATCGTCCTAGTCCCATATCCTAACACTCAGCTCGAGAGAGTGAGTGGGGTAAGGCGTAGGCTGGTCTTCATGCGGCAAATGGGTGTCCGAGAGGAACACATTTGAAACGGGGTAAGTTGCCCAAGAGGGAACTTATTGCCATTTAAAGCTTAGCCTAGTCACTATTATCTTGCAAATTTCCTATCGAAAGCATGTACCCAACTATTTATCTCAACTTGTATTGCGGTCACACCCCAAGAACTCCTCCCCATACTTGATTTTCTTGCTATTTTTGTTGTTTTTACCTACTTGTAACAAAAACCCCAAATTGATATTTGACACTTTTGTGTCCCCCTTTGATTTACAATGTTTTTAATCGTTAATGTCTTTAGCTACGACTAGTTAGAACTAGATTTTATTCTTCTATTAATTCTCAAGACCGTTCCCTTGGGACACGACCCCAACCCTTGGTTGGGTTACTATATTATCGACGATCGTAGACAGTCGAATCGTAGTTAGTGTCGTTGGTCACGATAAGCATCAATTACTTAACATAATTACACTCTAATCTACTCAAAACAACACTCTAATCACTAAATTTCATCTCAAGAAATCATCAATACCCCAACACAACAATATTTAGAATGAACTTCAAGAACACCTATCAAGAACTCATCAAGAACTCTAATCTTTCAACTTTAAGAATGAAATTACGCTGAAAATAACATGATTGGTGTGTGGGTGAACAAACCCAAGACTATGGAAGCTTACATACCTTATAGGGATTAAACCCATGGCGATAATCCTCAACAAAACGCAAGACTCTCGATGAACGCTTGATCCGCTCCTATTTTCTTCTTTAACTCTCAACTAATACCCTAAGCGTATATTAGGATTATAAAACTGAACCAAGCAGGATTAGACCCCTAAAACATTACTAAAAATGAATTAAATCTGATTGGGTAAGGAAAAGACCAAAATACCCCTTACTATTTTTGGATAACTTTCCTTAACTGGACAACCTGACTTCAAAAGGACATATCTCACTCATCCGAAATCAAAACTTAGAAAATTCGGTGGCATTGGAAAGATAATTCAAAGACCTTTCATTGGATACCTTGTAGCCCACATAACTCATCTTGTACTGAGAGTTATGGTCGTTTGAAGTTGACCCAAAACTCCTAACTTAAGCATAACTTGCAAAATTTCAGATTTTGCTATTTCCAATTTAGTTCTTTTTTGAACTCAAGGTGCTACATCTAGTGACCTTAACACTCAAGAAATTTTTAATTCCTTGGTAAAATCTCACTCACTACGAAGAACGGTTCAAGTCTTAGCTCAAAAAATTTCTGGGGTGTTACAATATCTCCCTATTGGGATCATTCATCCTCAAATGACGACTGGACTGGGTATGGAATGGGGTTACTCTTACTAAGGTCTGAGTCTAATGATATTCTCTTACTATATTCAAGCTTAACCCAAATCCTTAGGTTCGGGTTCTATAACTCTCTATAGGAAATCTCATCCCAAGACTATTACTCTTTACCACCACATTGGGCTCATATAAAGAACCACCTAATTTTTAACTACACCACATTTAAACCTAGTACTTTAACAACGCCATTGACTCCTACTAACCAACTCCTTAAGAAATTCTCAACACTTGACTTGATTTCTCATCTTGTCATCTCCCCCTTAGGTCTAAAGCTAACACTTGAAACATATGGACCTATTCCACATTGACAACTCAATTATGCTATCTAGGCACACATGAAAAATTATAACTTAATTGGAACCTCTTCTGGTAACATACCATCCCGACACACCTCTTAGTGCTCTTGTTACTCTTGTGACTTAGCCACATTTCACTGTCCTTATCTAAAGGTTAAGGTCTATCACTAGTACTACTCATATTCATTGCAACAAACATTTCAATTCTTCACCTACTTTATGTCAAGTCTACTAGATCAAATCTCAAAACTAACATCATCACTCTCATGTTGCCATTCTTTTGATCATGACACTCCTCTCAACTTCAAGCTTAATGTTTATTACTAAACCCGAATATCAATATGATTGATCGCCTACCATACTATACCTCATTACTTGATCAGTTCTATAACCTTCTGAACATCATCACCCTCTCAAACAAATCATAAGCCTAGCTTAGATCTATCACTTCATAAGTACTCTGCTTTCTTATTCAAAACATGAATTTAGTCTCCTCTAAATGATGGCACATCGACATCAACTCTATTCTGGTTAACAAATATATACTCTATTTCATCTTGACTAGCAACTCTTACTTTACCCATAAGGTAAAATTCCTCATTACTAACTTACTAGGTGCATGACTATAGTAACATAGCTTGTCAAAACACCATCTCCCTTACTTAGATTAGTAAACCTCTACATACTTTGCTCTAACTCTGGGCTCTTTCACTACTATTGCTCATGATCTCGTAACTCATGCTACCTTTTCAGATGAAAATACTACCCAAGCTCTAAACATACTTTCTCATAAGGATCTCACCTGAAACAAGGCTTAGAGAAGAGAGTACAACTCAATTTTTTCTCAACCGCACGATTCACATGAATATGGGTGCATTCCTCTTAAACTCAACACTTAACTCACTCATGGGCTTCTCTCAAACCCCTCTGGAGTCTCATGACTTCCTTAAGATTTTGCTAAGAGTAACTCATTGATAAATAACTGACTTTTCTTTTCAACCACCTCTAGTATGATAGGTAGTTGAAGGGATAGGAGAACAAACGAGTTAGAATAAGTCTTTATGACATAGCTTTATTGCACGATTAAGAGTATGAAAGAAGGGAAACTTTTCTAAAATGTCTGTAGTCCCTCATTTATAGAAGTAGGGCCCTCACAACCTTAAATAAAGTCGTACTTGACACGGCTTTATAGACACCCTAACACACTTGAACTCTAGGCTCTGATACCAAGTTTGTCACGACCCGAGCCTACACCCTGGAAGTGGCCGACACTCGAGAACCATTGATGGTCCCTAAGCGAACCCTCATCCTGGCTGACTACAAACGGAAGACTAACTCAAGCATACAAAACTTAAAAACTAAATAAAAATTCATGAAACTCAAATACAAATCTTTAACTCAAATGATTTACTCTGAATATAAATAGAATATTCAACTCGCCATAAAATAGGCAACTTAAGCCTTTAAAACATTTAACAAAATAAATGAACAAACTTCTGAAACTCTACTGTCTATCTTTGAAGCCTTTAAATGACAAAGATGGAAGTCAGGACAAGACCCACGACATCCTATTAACTGATATAACTAAAAGTAAAAGTGGAACCCTCCGGAAGCTAAGAGGCTCACCATAGCTAACTTGAATTCCATGTTGTATCAACGAAGCTACTATTGATGACCCTGAATACCTATATCTACATCATGAAATGATGCAGGCCAAATGACTCAGTACGTGGAATGTACGAGCATGTAAGGGGAATTCTAAAGCATAACATAAGTTTGAACTTGATAAAAAGAAAACATACTTACCTCTTCTCAAACTAACTCAACTCAAAGAATACTCAAGAATACTCAAGAATACTCAAAACTACTCAAACTTACTCAACTCAGAAGTACTAAAGGATAAGATACTCAACTCAGAGATATGACGCTCAACTCAAACGTACTCAACTCAAAATACTCAACTCGTGATACTCAAGGATAAAATAATAGTAAAAAATGCAATATATATGGAAAGCTGTAAAACTGTAGATATAAACTCAACGTATTGAAAAATACAATAATACTCTATGTGTATATAAAAATACAATATAATTCTGTGGGAGTTTCTCTAACCGACAACCATCACTATGTGCTATGTGATGATACAACGTCTCGCCCACGTTGCCAGAACTGTCCTATACCTTGCCGGAGTATAGAACCTTTCAACTAAGTGAATCTACTAGTCTATGCTAAAAATCATTAAGGAATCATCTATAAAGTATGACCCTTTCTACCCACATTGGCTACATGGTTTATGGGGGCTGTGAATTATATTAACTATCCCCCATATCGGTGCTCAATACTACTCTCAAAATATACTAGCTCATATGTTTAAAAATATAACTTTTTATGTGGTTTGAGATTATTACTCAAAAATCTTTTCTCTTAAAAGAGATGGTACTCAAACTGCTCAAAACTCTTTTGAAAATCTCAGTTTCCTCTCATCTTAAATGTGAAAACATTTACTCTTGTGAATACTTAGTTCCCATATATCATTTTAAAGAAAATGAACTCAACTCTGCTTTTTCTCAAAAACATTTCAAAATCATATTATAATATGATCATTGATGACTCGGGAAGTCATACCGCATAAACATTAATGGTATATCTAGATACCATACTGGGTATCACTTAGTCAACTTGCGGTTTCTGTGTCTTCCGGTAAAGCTGCACCAACCTGTGCTCACCTTCATGTTATCAAACGGAGGCAAGGGGCAATGGATGACAAGGAAGCTGTTACAGACAAAAGAAATCAGACTTATGCTAGAAAGGTAATGTCGGATAAGAGTTGTTGACTTTACTAAAGGACAACATTAGTTGCTTTGTATTGCTTTGGTTATTCTTTACATCTTACACTTATATATTTGTGATTTTAGTGCTTGATTGAATAACTTTTGAATATCAAGTTTTTGTTAAATTAATGTTGACTTTTTTCTTAACAATGTCGTAGTCTGATAACTAGGAGTCTGACCTTGCTCCTTATAAATTTAGATGGAAGCTGTGCTATTTCCTTTACTGAAGAGGGAAATGACAATTTGGCTATTTTTGATCTGTGTTTTATTGGTGTTAATAGTCTCATAAACACGTGCTTGCAGGAGACGTCCCCTGGTC
>JAJOOS010008888.1:0-25974 GCA_029582725.1 Solanum chiquidenum
AGCCCGACAAGGTGTAGGACTGTTCTGACAGCGTAGGCGAGACGTTGTATCACCATATAGCTCATAGTGATGGTTGTCCGTTAGAGAATCTCCCAATAGAGTTAAAATACATTTTTAATATATCATTTATTATGTTGAGTTCAGAGATGAGTAAGTATTCTTGTAAAGCTTTAAATTATTTGAACTCCTTTAATTATTTACATTCAGCTTGAGTATATTTATCTATTATAGTCCTTTCATTTAGTTATTTCGCCTCGACTATATTACATACTCGTGCATTCAATGTACTAATGTCATTCGACCTGCATCTTTTATGATGCAGATACAGGTGTTCATGATCATCAACATGTGTTTTGTTGAGATCACTTTGTGCTTCAGATAGCTTTGGTGAGCCTCCTTGCTTTCCAGAGGATTTCACATTTATTTTCATGTTATTGTTGAGTTGTCGTGAGTCTTGTCCCAACATCTATCCTTTTATTAGAGGCTTCATAGATAGTTAGAGTTGAGGAGTCTCAATATTTCCCTTTTATTTTAAGATGTTTTGACATGTTTTGCCAACTGTTTTATTTATAACATTGAGTTGGGTCTATTTGAGAAATACAAGTTAAAATCTGCACGAAAGCTCTTTTTTCTTGAGTGAGTCTTTCGCTAAGTAGTCAGCTATACCAAGGGTTCACTTAGGGATCAAAAATGGTTCTCGAGTATCAATCACGTCTAGGATGTAGACTTGGGGCGTGACAACATGACCATTAGATCTACAAACATAGTATGCCTACACTCAAAATACTTCACAACAAAATGCTTGTTGTTGAAAGAGAGAAATGAATTGAATGAGTTAGGTAGGAAACAAGTGATGAAAAGGATAATATAGATGGGAGAAAGAATTTAGGTGTCTCCTTACTATGGCTGCATGGCATGGCTCAATTGTCATTTGAAAATAAGTAATAATAAATGTTTATTGACCAACTTAACTTGAATTTTATATATCTTTGGACCTAAATTAATAAATATTTCTTGATCAACTTAACTTGGATTTTATATATCTTTGGACTTAAATTAATTAAAGCCAAATATGAAATGTATTTCAGAGGTACATATTAACTTGACTAAGGTCCTATTATCTTTGAACTCATTTTTTAGGGAAAAAAGGTTCAAAACACACTCCAACTATGGACGAAATTATTGTTACACGTATCAACTTTGTGGGGGATCCTATGACCCCCCAGACTTACTTTTAATGTATTTTTATGGGTATTATTAGCTAAGTTGAACCAGATAATAACGCTAAACTACACTTCTTCCTATTCAAAATGTGGGTGGTCACTAACAAGCATAAACCCAATGATACGTTGCAATCGATCCCACAGGGAGTGATACGGTAAATAATTCAATTATGAAGTAAAAACATGTTCTAATCTTTTGTGGGAGAAACTACACAACATAAACTAAATCAATGAATTTAGTTATCAATATCAAATATGGGGATTTAGTAACCAATTGTTAACAAGGAACAATTAACACGATAGTTAAACAATTAGAGAGAAGACCATAGGAATGTGATATATCGAATGCTAATTTCACTTAATGGGTAATTACTAATTGCTATAAGTTGTTGAAATTCAATGGGTAGTCTATGTTTTGAATACAATAGCTATATCTCGATCAACTATCATGTTTTGAGTGAGTTCTCTTGAACCTCAACAAGCTTAACAATACCAACAACCCAATTCCTTAATTAACCCACTTTCTCAAGCTGGGTTGTAAAGATGAAACCAAACCCACTTTCTCAAACTATATTTTAAAACGCGATCAATACAACTATCAATCATTTATTCTACTCTAATACCTCTTTCTCAAGCAAGCATAGAGAACTAAGTTAGAACTGAATTAGCAACTTCATTTCATCAATTAAAATATGAACAAACAATTGAACTCATTTCAAAACAACATTAAATTCAGCAATTACCAATACCCATAAGCTAATTAATGCATTCGACAATATGACCACACCCCTAAGGTAAGGGGTTTTAGTCAAACATAGCAAAAAGTAAGAGATCGTTACCAAATAGATTATCCATCCAAATTGCTAACATTCAACAATACCCAATGCCTAAATTAAAGCTAGAATCCTAATTCCTCAAATCTGAGATCCAAATGTTTTCCAAAAGTGTTCAACAATATAAAAATGTGAAAAACTCTCAAAGCTCAGGAATACACACTCTCTAGGAACTCTTTTTCTTCTTTCGAAAAATGAATGTACACGTTTCCAAAAACTCAACGGAGTCCAATTGGTGAAGTTAGTCGGGATCACCGATCCACTCAGCGATCCACCGAGTTGTGCTTCTTCTCTCCTTTTGGCTTGTCTCCTGCATACAATTGTTCTGGAAGTTTAGGCGAGCTGGATCATGATTGCTGATCCATTTGGCGCATCACCGAATCATGATTTGATTGCCAAGTTGGCTTGGTACATAAGAAAACTTTTGGTGAGCTGTAGACTCTCTAGGCGAGTTATTGAGTGGTTTTTGCAAGCTCCAGCTTCTGTTTTCTTCAGATTTTCCAACTTTCGCTTCTTTTCGCATCGTAATGTCCTTGTCTTGTTCTTAAACCTTCATTCATGCATATCAATACATGAACATAAGTTATTAGCACAAAGTAGGCATTGAGGACACTAATTCATTGAATAATAAGCCCTAAATGAGTCAAAATTCCCGACTCATCAACACCCCCAACTTAAACTTTTGTTTGTCCTCATGCAAAACACAAGATCAATCAGGCAAACAGGGATGCCTACAAATAGTGCTACTTAAGACTCAACATTAATGCACACAAGGTTCAATCTACACATGCAATGTTCAATTGTGCACTTAAAGTTTCAAACTATGACTAGCCATCATCAGATAGAGTCAAGCACACAATGCTCACATCAAATGCAAATTCATGCTCAATAAGAGTATTTGAATGCTCACATCAAATGCAAATTCATGCTCAACAAGAGTATTCGAATGTGCTCACATCAAGAATGATTTCATTCTCTCACAAAGCCAATAATAAATTACAATTTAAGAAATCAAAATCTACTCTCACACTCCCAATGAGAAAAACATGCACGATTCTACCCATAGGTTTGCCAGTATTTTCCAACCAACACATTATTCAGCTCATGCATGATCAAAAAGTTCTTTCAAGTCTTGTAAATAGGCTGAGGGTAAGGGTTTGATCATTTTGGCTTAGTGACTTCTATCTTCATGAAGCATGGCTCAAATTTCACCTCTTCTCTTTTTCTTTCATTCTTTTCATCTTCACACCTCATCCTTGACATATTCAAAGCACATAAAAATTTTGGTATTGCTCATCGGACACCCTTTTTATTTCCACAACATTGCTCAATGGATATAATTTTATTTTATTTTTTCTCTTTTCACCTTTTTCTCCTCCCCCCCCCCCCCTTATATGGAGGGTAATCATCTTTTTCTTCATCACAAGTTCCCAAGGAGGGATTTTACAAACTTCTTGCTTGATTTCTTTCCTCATTTTTACGACACCCCAACTTAGGCTTTTGATCTAAGTTGGCTATTCAAATAAATCAATGTTTCACGAAGGTTTAGGTGGGGAGGACAAGACCATATGTGTTCATGTTTCATCCAAAGAAAAGGTTAACCTCAAATGGTGCCAAGCTAGGTTCACACACTCACAAGGTGGTCACACAAAGGTATAGCAATTACGTTCACTCTAAAATATTTATGCCTAAGATCATTTTCTTCATTCACCAAAATTAGTCAATTGGACCAATGACGCAAGCTCTAGGTATCACCATGCACATATTTCAAGTAAACCTCACCACACAAGGTTTTCAACACAATCATCGATCATGACTCTATAAGTTAAGCACACGTGCAACAATCATTCAAGACTCACGTCTGCAATCCAACTAGTCACAATGAGATGCTAAGAGTTCACACATGACTTATGCAACTCAAATTTGGCTAGTTGGACTTGCACAAAAATATCGTTCGTCAAGAGCATTATTCAAGTCATCGGTATTGATCACAACTGACACTCAAATGTACAATAGAACAACAATCACACACAATCACGCAATTAAGAGAGAAACCAATTAAATAAAGCCAACATTCATTAACATTCAAGCAACAAGGAAAATTTTGAACAAGAACAATAAAACATAAAATATCCAGAAGACAAAATAAACAAAATACAACCAAAAGGTTAGGTATAAAAACGCCTTCACCCCACCAAAAAACTACAGACTGTCCTCAATGTTCAATAATAAAATTGAATGTATCAAGAAAAAGGAAAATGGAGTGAGAGTAAAAATTCCCCTATCGAGCTAGGCCTGAGGTGGACTCTGCACATCTGGGGTGACCTTAATATGGGCATTAGTGCCCGACTAGACTCCAGCTCTGGAGGTTTATGAAACTATCTCTAATGTGAGCTAAGTCCCGCTCAAGCCAATCATGGATGTATCGCGCAGTGAGGCCTTCGTAGCTACCCGTACCAAATTACCCTGCAGGTCCTCTAGATCCTCAAATATTGCCTCATCATGATCCTTTAACTTCTCCTCATCTATATCAAGTGTGTCGGACTCTCCATCATCATCAGCTGTAACAACTTCTCCAGGCACAATAGCCGGAGGGGCTGGAATATCGGCACTCGGGTCCTCGAGAACATCTATATTTTCCCATAATATTGAGATATATGTGGACTTCAAATCATTTACATCATGTCGGAGACCAGTAATATCAACCTTCAAGGCTGTCACATCCGCAGAGCCATGATTTGACGTCTCGCATACCTCAATCTAAGTATTAAGAGCATCCATTGCCACCCCGTGGGCCATGATCATCTCCAGTTTTACTCTTAACTCCTCCCTAATGGGAGCCAATACTACAACTATTGCTCGATCAATCATCAATGGTAAGGTTACCTATTTTGTATATCATGTTTTGTGTCAAGGGGGACCATAAGCAGTAGCGGGAGCAGGTGTAGTCAAAGTAGAGGAGCTAGGTATACCTTTCGGCTCAACTGCCAAAGTAGACTAAGTAGTGTCTGCCTCCATCGCCTCTACATTCACCACCAGAGAAGTGTCTACCAGAGCCTTCTTCCTTCTTTTAGCTTTATCTTTCGTGTACTCAATGTCAATCCTATGAATATCAGTAAATGATGTCGAAGTCACCTCAGTATCTATCTTCACCACAAAAGGCATACCAGCTCGAGGAACAAATCACAAATAAACACTAAAAATGGCAATGAGGTTTGGTTTTGTTTTTCCCTCATTACCATATCTTGTGAAATTATCCCCCTGAGATTCTCCCGATAAACAATACAACCCAGTGATATACCATGAGTTTACAGTATTTTTGATGCATTTCACCTAGAAGTTGTGTGTATCTAGGGCTATTGTATTGGAAATAATGTGTTTTGTGTTATGTTTGTAGGAAATAAACTTGGAATGCAGTTGATGGAGATGAGAGCTGAAATTATGCAGAAGGAGCCACCCACGGAGTAATCCACAGATCATAGGTCCTTTGACGAACTGTCGTTGGGCAGGCATAGATGGAGCATCAGGGAATTCTGACCAAGTGTGGAACTACGAGGCAACTGACGGACCATAGGTCGACCCACGGGTCGTCCTGCACATCTGTCGATGGGTTCAGAGAGTTGAAGTTCCAATACCTGATGAAAAATCCTAAGTATGGAGCCACGGAAGGGGACCTACGGACTGTAGGTCGACCCACAGTCCGTAGGTCGACCCACAGTCCGTAGGTCGACCCACAGTCCGTAGGTCGAGTCGTCAACTAATATCACATTTTAGACAACTTATTTCCTTATTTTGTTTCCTTTTTATTTGGGACTTGTATTCTATAAATAGGGGATGTAAAGCTCATTTTTAGGGGTTAGACAACATTGTATACTTTTAGTTCTTGTTTTTTTTTGTTGGAATTAATTTGCAAACTTTTGCAAGTTGATTTCCGAATTTCATTTTATAAGATTTTCACTTTGAAATTCAATTGGAGATTTCGGGTTTCATCTACTCTAATCGTAAGTTCATGAATTCTTTTTATCAAAATATGAATTGTGTTCTTTCAAGCATGAGTTGCTAAATCCACAACTAGGGTTGTGGGAACCATGAGCAATTAACAACGTATGAATAATAATTAAGTAATTTTTTAATAGTGTTTATGCATGCATTGAAAATTCTTTCACTTAGAAGTCTTTTTAATGGTTGCAAACGTTAGAACTCGCCTTGTTCCTACTTGCCAGACCAAGGAGGTAATGAATGAGAAAATAATTAACAACAGAGATTTAGTGGATGCTATCTAATAGTCTAATGTCAATTGGTGAGAGGGTGAAAACTAATCCATACATTGATGTGATGTCTAATATGAGGTAAATGTAAGGGTTAGTAAAGTATACACTCGTAGCCGGACCAAGGTGCATAGTGAAATTCCCTACTTGGAGGACCAATCACTTAGGGATGCCTAACTTACCAATTTTGCATGTAAAACACTAGAAAATGATTACTATTATTAGGTTACTGCGTTAAGAGCTTGTGGGGAACACGTACACCCTAGTTTCTCTCTCATATTGATAACTTAAAGTTTGAATCCTACTTGCTTGTTACTTAATCAACAAACTGATATTTGCTTAAACCCCCCCCCCCTTTATTTACTTGTCTCAGAAATAGTTTGACTAAACGGATATAATAGAGAGTTAAGTTTAAGTATGAACCATATTCCTCATGGGGTCGACCCCAACCTAGAAGTTGGGTTCTTTATTTGACAACGATCGTTTATACTTTTTTAGGGAGGTGTAATTTCAGCATATCAATTTTGGCGTCGTTGCAGGGGAGTAAGGTTTTTAGATTAAGTTTAACTACTTTATTGAACTTTAGTCAATTATTTCTTGATTTTATGTTTTCTTTTGTTTTTTTTTTCTACAGGTTTCTACTCTAGTGTATGCCAAATACACGGAGTCGAGGAAAACCATTGACCCCATACGATCCTAAACTAAGCAAAACTTTGAGAAAAATGGCAAATCAAGGAGTCCATAATAATCCAATCATAAAGGAGCATGAGGATGGAATTATTAATGAGAATGCTTAGGTTCGTGGTGGTAATCTACTCGGAGATGCATTAACGATACAAAATCCACCAGAACCAAGGTTGTGTGATAACTACAGGGTCGAATTCAATACAGTTGAATCAGAAGGACCTATTGTTCTCCCTTCTCTACCTCCAGGGCATACATTTGTGGTGACCAGAAGTCTGATGCAAATGCTTACAACAAAGGGGTTTTTTTCTGGTCTAGCTTCGAAAGATCTGCATGGTCACATGGCTAAATTGAGAAATGTCTGCAAGAGTTGTGTGGGATGACCGGAGTTGGATATGAATGTCACAGGTTTCAGATTCTTCCCTCTATTATTGACCAGTGATGCTGCGGTGTGGTGTTTTGAGCTTTCATATAACTCAATTCATACATGGGACCAATTGCATAAGGTGTTCATGGCAAAGTTTTTCCCATTGTCTAAGGAGCTAAATCACAAGGACAAACTGAACAATTTCGTAACACTACCTGGAGAGTCTATAACCAGTTCATGGGATAGGTTCACTGCATTCATAAGAAGTGTTCTGAATCACCGCATAGGTTATGAGTCAGTGAAGGACTACTTCTATAGAGGCCAGGATGACAATGGAAAGGTTGTGCTGGATAATATTGTTGGAGGATCATATGGTAAGTGCGCTTTTGAGGAGATCGCTGAAAAATTGGAGAAGATTTCCCAAAATAATAAGGCATGGAGCACTAGAAAGGCGGACACTGGTAGAAGCATATTCACAGTTCAAGCTGAACATAGTCAATATAATAATGGCATTCGTGAGGAGATGGCTCAAACGAGGACAGAACTTGGGTTGGTATTGAAGCATGTGAGCGGCAGTGCAGAAAAGGTGAATGCGGTAAACTACATAACTAGAGCTCCACCACCACCAGTTGAGGAATGTTACTATGAGGAGGATGCGTACTTGGTAAATGATCAGACGGGTGGTTTCCGAGCAAACGCCCAAGGTTCCAACTCAGATAATTAGCGCCAAGGTCAAGGAAACCAACGTCAGAACTATGGAAACTACAATCGAGAGGGAAACTATGTCCAGGATGGGAACTACAATCGTGATAACAACTACAACTAGAATAACTATGGCAGCAGAAATGAGAGAATTGGGCCCTATGTTCCACCTGGAAATCAGGAATCTGGTAATAGAGAGGGTGGGGGTAGTAAGTCACGCATTGAGGATATGATGTAGAAGATGATGAAGAGGTTTGATGTGACTGATGAGAATGTGAATGAGATGTGAAATGACTTGTCTGGAATCGGTCAGAAAGTTGCTACTCATGTTGTGTCGATAAAGCAACTTGAGCAGCAGTTTAATAAGTTGTCCACTACTGTGAACCCATGTCAGCCTGGAACATTTCCTAGAAACACCATCTAGAATCCGAAGAATGATGGGCATTGTATGGAATTCACTACTCGATGAGGTAAAGAGACCATTAATCCCCCTATGTCATCTAAGGTTGAAATTGTGGTAGAAAGAGATGAACATGAGATTGAGGTTACTAGAGAGCCTAAAAATGCTACAGAGAACAAAGAAGAGGTGACCCAAATAGTTGTTCCAATGCCTAGACCTCCATCGCCATTCCCACAGAGATTGGTGAAGAAGACCAAAGAAGGAAAATACTGAAGGTTTATTACTCTGTTGAAACAGTTGTCCATCAATGTTCCGTAGATAGAAACTTTGGAGCAAATGTCTGGGTATGCGAAGTTTATGAAGGCTTTGGTGACCAAAAAGAGGGCTGTCAGTTTTGAACATGATGCAAGGTTACAACATTGTAGTGCTATTGCTACGCGGTCATTAGTGCAAAAGAATGAGGATCCTGGGGCTTTCACTATTCCTTGTACCATTGGGATGTTGCATTTTACTAAGGCGTTGTGTGATTTGGGTGCCAGCATTAATCTGATTCCATTGTCTATATACAAGAAGTTAGATTTAGGGGCTCCAAAACAGACTGCGATGCATCTACTCATGGCCGATAGAACTGTGAAGAATCTCATTGGTGTTCTCCAAGATGCCTTGTGAAAGTGGAGTCGTTCGGTGAATTTTATGATACTTGATTCTGAGGTTGATTTTGAGGTTCCCATCATTTATGAAAGACCATTTCTTATTACTGGGTGTGCCTTAATCGATATGGAAAGAATGCACATGAAGTTCCGATTGAATAATGAGGAGGTAACTTTTAATAACTGTAGGTCTATAAAGCAGGAAAGCGATCTCAAGCCAGTATCAGTGGTGAATCATATTGTGGAGCGAGGTTCTAAAGTGTTTATTGAAGAGAGATTGGGTGTTGATGCACTGGCAGTGGTAATGATGAATTTTGATGGTGATGGTATTGAAGACTATGATGAATTAGTTGCCGCACTTGATATGTACGAATTTCGTTCCAAACCAAAAGATAGGAGCTAGATATGAAGAATTGCGACTTTCCACCTGCCAAACCGTCTGTGGAAGAAGCTCCAAAATTGGAGCTCAAGGCTCCACCATCGCATTTGAGGTATGAAGTCTTCGGGAAACATGACACTTTATCGGTAATCATTGCGGTCGATTTAAGTGAGGTGCAAGTACAGGCATTGGTTTCTATGTTGAAGAGGTTCAAGCGGGCTATTGGATGGACTATAGCGGACATTATTGGGATTCCTCCGAGCATTTATTCTCATAAAATCCAAATCATGCCGGACAGCAAGCCAAGTATTGAGCACCAAAGGATACTAAATCCACCTATGCAAGAGGTCGTGAAAAAGGAAATCATCAAATGGTTGGATGCTGGAGTCATATACCCCATTGCAGATAGTAGTTGGGTATGTCCTATTCAGTGTGTACCTAAGAAAGGTGGGATTATTGTGGTTCCTAATGTGAAAAATGAGTTTGTTCCGATGAGGCCAGTGACCGGATAGAGAGTATGCATGGACTACCGCAAGTTGAATGTTTGGACAGAAAAGGATCACTTCCCGATGTCGTTCATGGACCAGATGTTAGATCGTCTTGCTGGTAAGGGTTGGTATTTCTTCCTTGACAAGTATTCGGGCTACAATCACATCTCCATAGCTCTGGAAGACCAAGAGAAAACCACCTTCACTTAACCTTATGGGACTTTCGCCTTCAAAAGGATGTCATTTGGGTTGCGTAATGCTCCAGCGACCTTCCAGCGTTGCATGATGTTGATATCTTTCAAATATGGTGGAGGACACTATTGAGGTATTTATGGATGACTTCTATGTGGTAGGTGACTCGTTTGATGGTTGTCTAATGCATCTGGCCAAGGTAATGAAACAATGTGAAGAGTACAATCATGTGCTCAATTGGAAAAATGCCACTTCATGGTAAAAGAAGGTTTTTCTGGATTATCGGATTTCTGAGAAGGGTATTGAGGTTGATAGAGCTAAAGTTTAGGTAATCAAAAATATTCCACCACTTATCTCTGTTAAAGGTGTTAGAAGTTTTCTTGGGCATGCAGGTTTTTATCGGAGGTTTATCAAAGATTTCTCTAAAATTGCACATCCATTGTGCAAACTACTCAAAAAGGAGTGTAAGTTTGATTTTGATGATGCTTGTCTGAGAGCATTTGGAGAGTTGAAATCAAGGTTAGTATCAGCACCTATCATTATTTCACCGCATTGAGGGCAACCGTTTGAAGTGATGTATGATGCGAGTAGGGTGGCGCTTGGTGTGGTATTGGGACACAGATAAAAGAAGATTCTTCATTCGATTTACTATGCCAGAAAAGCTCTGAATGTGGCTCAAAAGAACT
Source organism: Solanum chiquidenum (assembly GCA_029582725.1). Lineage (NCBI taxonomy): Eukaryota > Viridiplantae > Streptophyta > Magnoliopsida > Solanales > Solanaceae > Solanum > Solanum chiquidenum. The sequence goes on from JAJOOS010008888.1 coordinate 10,873, forward strand.
ATACGGTGACTGAACAGGAACTCTTTGTTGTGGTTTTCGCATTCGAGAAATTTTGATCCTACTTGCTTGGTACTAAGGTCATAGTGCATACTGACCATTCTACATTAAGGTATTTGATGGCTAAAAAGGATGCAAAATCAAGGTTGATCAGATGGGTGTTGTTGCTGCAAGAGTTCGTTTTTTAGGCGAAGGATAGTAAGGGGATAGAAAATCAGGTTGCCGATCATTTGTCCAGATTAGAGGAGGAAGCTATGCTCAAGTTAGGAGATGGGGTTGAGATTAATGATGCATTCCTAGATGAACAGGTATTGGCTACTTCTTATGATCTTATTCCTTGGTTCACAGATTTTGCCAACTACTTGGGAAGTGATTTGGTTCCATCGGATTTGTCATTCCACCAAAGGAAAAAGTTTATGTATAATGTGAAGAAGTTCTTTTGGGATGCGCCTTACTTGTTCTGTATTTGTGCTGATGGGATTATTCGTCGTTGTGTGCCCGATGTTGAGATGATGAGTATACTAGAGCCATGCCATTCATCGCTTTTTGGTGGGCATCATAGTGGTATTCGGACTACTCATAAAATCTTGTAGTGTGGGTATTACTGGCCTACCATCCACCAAGATGCTCATGATTTCACCAAGTCTTGTGACCGTTGCCAAAAGAAGGAGGAATTTCAAATAAGAAAGAGCTACCTATGAATCTGTTATTGGTGATTGAGTTATTTGATGTTTAGGGCCTTGACTTCATGGGTCCGTTTGTGAGTTCACATAAGATGAAGTATATTCTGGTTGCGGTTGACTATGTATCGAAATGGGTGGAAGCAATTGCGCTTTCAAACAATGAGGGAAAGAGTGTCACCGCATTCCTAAAAAAGAGTATCTTCTCAAGATTTTGTACACCTAGGGTGATTATCAGCGATGGAGGTTCTCACTTTTGTAATAAGTTGTTCAAGGCATTACTAGAGAAATATGGAGTTCGTCACAATGTAGCCACTTCTTACCATCCGCAGTCTAGTGGGCAAGTTGAGGTGTCGAATAGAGAGATAAAGCAAATCCTTGCAAAGACTGTGAACGCCAACAAAATTGATTGGTCAAGAAGGCTTAATAATGCTCTATGGGCCTATTGCATCACATTCAAGACTCCTATAGGTATGTCCCCATATAAACTTGTATATGGGAAGTCATGTCATTTGCATGTAGAGCTAGAACATAAAGCAATGTGGGCGCTAAAGAAGTTGAATTTGGATTGGGGCGCCGCATCGAGTCAAAGGCTAATGGATATGAATGAGCTTGATGAGTTTCGCCTAAAAGTAAATGAAAGTTCAGCCTTGTACAAGGAGAAGATGAAGAAGTATCATGATCAAAAGATTGAAAAGAGTGAATTTGTTGCGGTGATCTACTGCTTTTATTCAACTCAAGGTTGCACTTGTTTCCTAGAAATCTCAAGTCCAAGTGGACCGGGCCAATCAGAGTCACTCAAGTATTTCCATATGGAGCCGTCGAGCTCGAGAACAAGGAAGGAAAAAGGTTCAAAGTGAACATGCAGAGGATCAAGGTCTACATGGGGAAATCAGAGAATGTACAAGAAGTGATTGAGGCCTATTATCTTGATGAATTCTGAGTAATCAAGGGATCTTCTTCGCGCCGCGATATTAAATCAAGCGCTGCTTGAGAGAAAACCCAAGATCTACAATCTAGCCAACTATAGGTTTTTCTTTTCGATATAGAAGTTTTCGTCTTTTGTTTGGATTTTTGTAGCTCTTTAGATAGGTGTTTTATGTTTATATTAGTGTTGGCTATATATAGAATAGGGTCTGTGTCTAAAAAGTGTCCAGAAAATGTAAAAACAAAGTCCTAATAGTTCCTACATGTGCAGGGACGTAAGGCAAATATCTGCAGAAAATAGTTGTGCAGTGGTCTACGGACCCCATCGACGGTCTGTTGGTCCATCCACAGACCGTGGATAGCATCCATAGATTCCAAGTAATTTTCTAAAATTTTCTAAGTGTCAGAGTGACCTACGTACCAGACCTACGGTCCGTAGGTCGACCCACGGACCATCGACGGGGTCTCGTGGGCCTAAACTAGGGTTCTGCCTGACCCAACCCGGACCCCTATTTTATAAAATCTTTCATTTTTTAAACACTTCCCACGTCCATATTCTTCCCCCTAACCATTTTTCAACCCTCTAAATCCCCATAATCACTCTCATAACCCCCATATCACTCCCCCAATGAATTACCTAAATCCCATAAATCCCCTCTCCTCTCCCAAAGCATTTCATCACTCCCATTCTCTTCCCCTACAATTTCACAGTCCGGGTTCGGTGTCAAAGGCTATCAAAGAGGTTCAAGGAGGTCATTGCACTAACACACTTACCCACTTCAATTACTTGTAAGGTAAACGACTTCACCCTAACTTTCTGAATTTCTTTGTTCATTATTTAAATCATGAAGTCACGAAGTTGGATCTTAACCTTGGGTTGTTCATCTTCTAATTGAATGTTGAAATGTAGTTAGAAATACCCTTGGAATGATAGAATGTGAGTGTGTTATAAGTTAAAACCACATGAATCAAGTAATGGGTCTAATTGGATGTTTTGACTTAGGGTTCGTAGTTTGATCTGTTAAAAAGTTGAATTATGTGTAATCGGAACCCTAAGGATGATAAACTACCATATATTGTGTTGAAATGCATGATTAGATTAAGTTTGAATGTATGATTGTTAATATTATGGGTTGAAGTGGAGTCAAATTCTGATGCCTGGCACAGAACGACGTGGTTCATGGGTCAGTTGCACACAAAATTTGTACAAGTGTCGAACCATAGAGTGGACTACGATTCATCATTCCATCGACAGACCATTTTGCACATTCGTGGTTCCTACATTAGAGACCCAATTTTTGGTACTTTGACCTACGGAGGGGACCCACGGACCGTCGTTCCATCGGCGGACCATAGGTACCCACCGTGGGTCAACAGTTCAGCTATTGTCCTAAAAATATTTTTGGTTTTTGTTTGGGTCCAATTCTTGTTCTAAAAATTTTTCATAAGTCTTTTTGAATTATTTTGGTACTAACTAAGCCTCTACAGCAAGCTCCAACCTACGCCGCCAAGGGAAAGTCCAAATTTGTTGCTCATTCGCGACGTCTAATCATTGAGGAGGACAATGAGGACATAGATTACATTTCTCCCACCACAAGGACCTTCCCCACTTCCCCACCGCACTACCAGGAATCAAGCCCAGCAGGTTCGCTACGTGGTCACTTCCCCCCAGCCTGACAAGGGGGCCATACAGATCGGAGCACCAGATGGCTCAGAGTCACAGTCCGACTCTATTTCCCGCGGCAGTACCACCTCTTCAGCAAACTTAGATAGCTCAAGCGATAGCCCGGCACCTACTAGCGTTGAGCCTGCTCCTAAGGTTGATGATCCCAACAGATGGTGTGTCCCGGGCCAGTATCAGCTTTACAGAAATGGCACAATGATTAATGAGCACCAAAGGATGACTAGGACTATGACTGAGGAGCGCAAGGTCTTTAAAGGCAGCCTCTACACTACACCATCTATTGAGGATCTCTTCCAGTGACACCGATGCGAGTGGATGGCACGGAACCCCAAGAAGTACAGTGAGGAGATTAGTAGGGAGTTCTATGTTTCCTATGTTGAGACCATCAGAAACTCCATCTCCAAATGGGCCAAGCCCGTCGCTCTGCCTCCACTTGATTCCACATTAGTGTGGGGGTTCACAGTCGACATATCAGAGGTCACCATCCGCAAGTTCTTATATAGCCCTAACCACACTCTGCCTATCAATACCATAGAGTATGACTACCGAATGAGCATTATCCATAGCGTGTCCTTCCAGAGAGATGCTGAGTAGAGGGAGGCTCTTCTGAGGTGGCTAGCATGACACATTACTGCGGATGGGGAGCGTGCTGAGTGGGTTCGCACCCCTATCTTAGGTATCAAGAAGTCTACACTAAGCTTCGTTGTGAAATTCTTTTGGTTGCTGGTCCGAAATAGACTATCCCCGACTCAGGCGGATAATGTGGTTACATGGGACTGGGCAGTGATGATGGCAGCCATTATGGCAGGGTTGGAGATTGACGTAACCCACGTCCTTATTTCAGAGATCCATGAGAGGGCCATTAAGCCCACCATCACCTTACCTTTTTCGTGCCTTATTTTCCAACTTTACAGGGAGGATTCTGTTGCAGTGTGGCATTGTGACCGGTTGCTTGATGTAACAAAAACTCTAGACATTGGCCTCATTCGGGATGATGCCAACCTCGCTGCACTGCGGAGAAAGCCACTGGTTGAGGTGCCACCTCTAGGTGATGATCTTACTGCCGATGTTGAACAGATCCATTCTGATGACTCCACCATCTCCGACCACCAGTCAGGCCCCTAGCTCATCCCGAGCCACTCCCTCTTCAGGGTCTACCGCCATCCCTCTAGCTCGAGTCCAGAAGCTAGAGGCACAGATGGCCACTCTACTTCAGCATGTGAAGCCATGGATGCAGCGTTATATCACAGAGTCCAAAGCGAGGATGGTATCGATGATGGATCAGAAGGTTCAGGAATTTCATAAGCGTCTGGATGCCTTTGAGTTGCGAGTATTGGAGAGGCCAGCCCCGACCATCAATGTGACCACCTTCCAGTAGGAGTTGGCTAGCCTCTGTGCTGATTTTTCTGCACTCCTAGCCCCCAGAGACTGAGCCAGAGTATGCCCCTAAGGCATCGGATGATGAGATGGTGATTACTGCCCTATTTAGCGATTCTATGCCGCCACCATATTCTTCGTGTGCTGCTAGGAAGCGCCACCGCTCTGATCGTACTTCTGATGATGCTGAGGCACAAAGATTAAGGAATAAGGAGCGCCAAAAGTTGGAGGAGGCCACGAGGGCATCGTTACTGGATGAGGAAATGAGACAACAGCGGGCCAGAGAGATAGGTGTTGGCCCATCTGGCAGTGTGACCACTATTGTGGATGCTGGGATAGTTGATGGGAGTGTTACTGATGGCGTTCCTAGTATTGATCCAGCGGGCTCCGAGAAACCAGACCCACTTGCTTCGTGAGAGGTCTTCGGTGCATATACGCCACAGGTTTGCTTCACCCTATGTTTTAGTTTTCTTTTTATCCATTGAGGACAATTTCACCTTATTTTGTTGGGGGTCGGATAAATGGATTTTGAGTGATAGGGTGAAGTCTGAGTAACCCAACTCTTAATCCTCTCTTGGGGTTTTCTTGCTTGTGTTCTTTTCACCCAAGACTATTTAAATTTATGTTGAACCGGCATGTTTAGGAATTATGTGTAGAATTAAGTAGAAAAATGAAAAACATGATGGCATAAAAAGAATGAAAAAAATGATTTACGTCCAAAAAGTTTGAAATGTGCTAGATCTTTAGGCTTGATAAGTTGAATGTGATGGATCTCAATATGACATGATAAGGGACCGATTTGACCTCATGACTTAAGTGAAAACTTGAACTGTGTAATTGAATAATTTGATAATGAAATAATGTGCCAAATGTGTGTGAGTAAAGCTTGAATGTTCATACAGTGTGTGCCAATCTAGAATTTGCCCCGTTGGTTCTGCTAAGATAATCTAGGCTAGAAGTTAGGAAATGATCATACGCCCTTGTTCAAATAAGTCCACTCAAGCCTAAAATGATCAAACCAAATGAAATAAATGTTCCTTCTGATCCAAATGTTTGTGCCTAATATAGACCACTTCTTTCAAAATTAACCTAACTCACCTTCCCTAAAATAATTGTTTTGGCCCCGGTCCCTCCTTAGACATGTGCACCTTGACTTAGGCCAAAAGTTTAAGTTGAGGGTGGCTAATTCAAAAATTTACCTTTATCTTGGCCCTGGTTCAACATCAGATATTGTGCACCTCAACTCATGCCAAACACATAAGTTGACGGTGGCTATGAAAAAGGTAACTGAAAGAAAAAGGGTATGAAAAGAGTTTTGTGCTGACGAGAGAAACAGAAAAGAAAAAGATGTGACTTTGTGTGAAAGAAGCAAAAAGATGAAAAACAAAAGTGTTGAAACAAATAAAGAAAAATAATGTGAAAGAAAAAGAAGAAAGTAAAAAATAAGAGCTATAAAGTAGAAGTCACATATGTGTTGAAGAGAGTCAGGGGAAAGAAAATAAAATGAAAAGGATCTCAAGAATAGGTTGAGAAAAGAGGTAAAAAGCCAGTGTAATGTCAAGAAGGGCAGAAAGTCACTAAAAAGTATCCAAATATACCGTACTTGACCTTGAGCCTACGTTACAAGCTAAGAAAGTCGTATAATGATCCTAGCAACTGGTTTGGAGAGTCTAAGCAGTGAAATAAGGGCAAGCCTATGGTATTGAGCACAAACTGTAGTTGAAGTCACTTCTGAGAGTGAGTGTTGAATCAAATCCTAAAACTTGAAAGTCGTATATATTGTGTGTGACAAAGGATTTCTTTTGAAGTGAGGGCACTAGTTACATTGTTGGAGAATACATACCTTGGTGATTGTCAAAGGTGTATGTTGTGATGTTTGTTGGTCGATATATGTCATGTTTTGATCTGTATGAGTTAGCCTGTTGAGTCTAAATGAAAAGATTTGCACTAAGGAAATGGAATGGGTTGAAATGGCCATGTGATTACTTGAGTTTGTATGTCTGCTTCTACAAGTGTCGTTTAAACTTTTAGTGTGTCGCTTGAGGACAAACAACAAGTTTAAGTTGAGGGTGTTGATATACCGTAAGTTTACAGTATTTTTGATGCATTTCACTTAGAAGTTGTGTGTGTCTAGGGCTATATTGTATTAGAAATAATGTGTTTTGTGTTATGTTTGCAGGAAATAAGCTTGGAATGTAGTTGATGGAAATGAGAGTTGTAATTATGTAGAAGGAGCCACCCACAGACCATAGGTCCTTTGACAGATCGTCGTTGGGTAGACGTAGATGGAGCATCAGGGAATTCTGACCAAGTATGGAACCACGAGGCAACTGACAGACTGTAGGTCGACCCACAGGTCGTCCTGCACATCCGTCAATGGGTTCAGAGAGTTGAAGTTCCAATACCTGATGAAAAATCCTAGGTATGGAGGCACAGAAGGGGACCTATGGACTGTAGGTCGACCCACGGTCCGTAGGTCGAGTCGTCAACTGATGTCGCGTCTCAGACAACTTATTTCCTTATTTTTTTTCATTTTTATTTGGGACTTATTTTCTATAAATAATGGATGTAAACCTCATTTTTAGGGGTTAGACAACATTGTATACTTTTATTTCTTGGTTTTTTTGTTGGAATTAATTTGTAAACTTAAGCAAGTTGATTTCTGGATTTCGTTTTATAAGATTTTCACTTTGAAATTCAATTGGAGATTTTTGGGTTTTTATCTACTCTAATCGTAAGTTCATGAATTCTTTTTATAAAATTATGAATTGTGTTCTTTCAAGCATGAGTAGTTAAATCCAAAACTAGGGTTGTGGGAACCATGAGCAATTAACAACATCTGAATAATAATTATGTAATTCTTGAATAGTGTTTATGCATGCATTGGTAATTCTTTCGCTTAGAAGTCTTTTTAACAGTTGCAAACGTTAGAACTCACCTCGTTCCTACTTGTCGGACCAAGGAGGTAATGAATGAGAAAAGAATTAGTAACAGAGATTTAGTGGATGCTATTTAATAGTCTAATGTCAATTGGTGCTAGGGTGAAAACTAAGTCATAAATTGATGTGATGTTTAATCTTAGGTAAAGGTAAGGGTTAGTAAAGTATACACTCGTAGCCGGACCAAGGTGTGTAGTAAAATTCCCTACTTTGAGGACCAATCACTTAGGTATACATAACTTACCAACTTTGCATGTAAAACACTAGGAAAGGATTACTATTATTAGGATTACTACGTTAAGAGCCAGTGGGGAACACATACACCCAAGTTTTTCTCTCATATTGATAACTTAAAGTTTGAATCCTTCTTACTTGTTACTTAATCAACAAACTAATATTTGCTTACAAAAATCCCCCTTTATTTACTTGTCTTGGAAATAGTTTGACTAAGCGGATATAATAGTGAGTTAAGTTTAAGTCTGAACCATATTCCTTGTGGGATCGACCTCAACCTACAAGTTGGGTTCTTTATTTGGCAACGATTGCTTATACTTTTTAGGGAGGTGTAATTTGAGCGTATCACCCAGCAGTGCAGCTTTTGATGTCGGATGATACTCATTTTGTGATGGCATGAGGGTGTTGCTAATAAACCCAAACCAATATTTGGCAGCGACATTCAGATCCTTCTTCTCAATCACAGCTCCCGCCTCTAGTTAGGGAGGTGTGACATCACTCGGCAACGGGGTCAACCATCCCTTCAAATCTTCCAAAGTTTTGATTTTTACCTTGTCGGCCAAAGAGTGAATAGTGTGTGTAGTCCAGTCCAACAAATCATTAATGTCAGTTTCGCTGCGCTTTATATGTTTACCTCACACCTCCACATAATCAGCGGTTGTCATTGCTCCTGCCTTCTCTTTCCCTTTCGAGATCAGCTTCGCATAGCCTGCATAAAATTTTCGAACCCATGAAGGAACATATGGATTTCGAGGCTTGGTGAACTGTTGGAACTTGTGGAAACGAAGCGTCTCCCACACCTCTGGATATCTATCCACTACAAAATCCATGATAATCGCTTCTCCTCAATAATAGTACGCAAGTCAGTTGATTTTAGTCGAATCATAGACCAAGGCGGATGTGATAGGGACAGGGGAACTTGAGGTGCTTGTTCTATTATAGATGTTGGAGGCATCGGAAGTGTTGGAAGTGTAGCCAAAGGATCATGAACTGCTTTAGATCACAGTTCTAAGCGCTTCCGTTTGAGAAACTCTCTCTCAGTTTTCGGTGTATGTATTGGAGTCTTGGACCACGTAGCTTCCTCTTTCTTAGACTCAGAGGAGGTGAGATGTGTGGAGTTGATACCCATGTTGTCCAATGAACTCGAACTGGAACTTGCTACCACTTGCTTCTTCCCTTTTCCTTTCATACTCCCCTGAAGAGGTTTAGAATGAGTAGTACGGGGAGGTGTAACCTCCGCTGCGATTATAACCCCTTTTGTCTTCTTCCAAGGTTCTAGACCTCTTACAGGAAGCTTTGATCTAGCAATACCTGTCGAAAAACACAATAAAACACATGCGGTTGCGAAGGGTTAGCAATATCATTTTCAAAAAATTGCAGGAAAACTTTTCAAACCACTCGGCGAGCAATAGAGGGCTCGCCAAAAGTTACAAAATAAATCAGCAAAAATTCAACACAAAAGGGTGAGACAAAAGATCATTCAGCGAGTTGCCGAGTTCACTCGGCGATCAGAGGGTGCTTCGCAAAATGTTACAGAAATAAACAGCCAAAAAGGAAGTGAGAAAGGTGAGACTAAAGCCATTTGATGAGTCGTTGAGTCTACTCGACGAGCACAAGCATATCACCCAAAGCTAGCGATTAATTCACCAACATTGTAGGTCAAAAAGGTTATAAGGGGGTCAATTGGCGAACCACCGAGTCACTCTGTGAACTCGATTCAACTTGTCAAATGGCCTGACGTGCTAGATTCCCAACCCAAATTCATATTCTCAACGAACAGCCTATGACAACCAATTTCAAGTACAATACTACGCAATTCAAGCCTACCCACAATAATTATCTATGCGGGGGTACTCACACTTCCCCCAATTGATCTAAATTTAACCAAACAACGATTTTTCCCTTAAGAACGACGTCACCCAATCTATCATTGGGCTGATTCAAGTTGTTTAGTGGAATTTGGGTTACTCAGACTTCACCCGCACAAAACCCAATAAGCACACCCATAATTCAAGAAATTCAAATGTGAAACTCAAACCAATTTAGGCTAAACAAGTTATAGGGCATGCTTGATTTTAAATTAGATTTCAACAAGCAATTTGACACACAATCAAGGCAAATACTAGATCCATTAACTACTCATACACATGCTCAACACAAATTATGTAATTAAAACAAATATGGAAAACCAACCTCAATTGTAGACACGAAGACACTTAGGCAAAGAGGAAAAGATGGGAAATAAATCAGAACCCGACCACACATGAGAACACCCAAAAAATTTAAACTAAAAATATAATCTAAGACTTGATTGTAAGAGTGCAAGAGTTGAAAAGTTCAAAAATAAGGAAATGAGGTGAATTTAAAACCGTTGAAAGGCCCTTTATCCTTCAGTTCACTCCTTGATCATCGAGGTCTATTAACGCCGCCGATCCACTCGGAGAGTCGTCGAGTGAACTTTAAACCTTTGGATTTGACAGAAAACCAGCATTTTAGCTAGTTCAAAAGGTGAGCTATATCAGGCTCGCCGTGCCACTCGGTGATTCGCCGAGTGGACTTTAACTCGCCCAATTACCTTTTCCCCTAAAATTTCAAATTTCAACCTGCACATCCAACAAATGTTATTCAAATACATAAAGTAAAACTTGGGTTGCCTCCCAAGAAGTGCCTTATTTAACATCATGGCATGATGTGGCCATGCATTTATCACTAAGAAGACCCCTTTTTTGTGTTGGATTTAAATGAGCTGAGATTTGGCCCATTTGAGTCTCAAGATTCTTTATGGAAACCGAGTGCGAGGTCATCATTTGATTTATAGAAGAGACATCATCTTTTATCTCCTTGAGTACCTTGTTTGTTCCTTCCACCTTGTTCAAGATACGGGCAAGCATATCCTTGGTCCGAAAGGTTTTGGGATTAGTCCTTGGTTTCTTCGTCTTTGGACGTTTGTGAGGAGGCACGTAGCAATCTTTATCACCCTATATTATCTCTAATTCACACCACGATCATGCCATTCTCGATCTTGATATCTCCAACCATCATCACAATCTTTATTCTAACCTTGATTCCCATCCGACCTTTGATAGCTCAGACGAGAACCCCCTGCTTGGTTTGACAAGAATTGTACCTCTTCATTGTACATGGCCTCAAATTGTGCATCATCAGGGCTCACACCATTACTCGCACCAACCGCATTCGAAGCTTGGGAACCACCACCCATGACATGTTTCGTCAACAAGCCTATTTGGGTCATTATCATGTCCATATTCTCATCACGTTCTTGGTTCTTTTCCATTTGTTCCTTGGTTAGTCTGAGGTTCAGAGGAGACACTTGATCTTTCCTTGTGTACCTTGCACAATTAATTTTATTCATCTCATCAAGAAGTGCAGACGCTATGTCAAATGGTTGTCTCATAATACCACATTTAATGAGTTGATCAGCGACATCTTTGTTGATGGTGTCAAGACTTTGGTAAACATAATGCAATAGCACATTGTTCGGCAACCCATGAGTCAGACATTGGAGGAGCAATTTTTGGAAAGTCAACCACGTTTCATGGATAGGCTCACCATCAATCTGTTTAAAGTTCTGAATATTATCCCTCAACTTAACCATCTTCGAGAAAAGGAATAATCTTTCATAGAACACTTTTGTGAGCTCCTCCCAAGAGCTGATAGATTTCCTTGGTAACTCGTTCAACCACTTTGTTACTTCCCCCATTAGAGAAAAGGCAAACAAACAGAGTCGGACTGACTCTTGAGTGCTGTTATTGAAGGAAAACAGTCCACACATATCCACAAAATTTTGGATGTGGTCATAAGGGTCCTCATGAGTGATGAGTCTACGATTTGGACTCATTTAGGACTTTATTTTAATATATTTAGTATCCTCAAATTCATATTTTTATGCCAATAACTGGTGTAAATCCTTGATTTCTAGGTATTTGGATTGAGGAACAAAGAATGGACACTAATGAGCAAAAACGAACAAGACAACTGAAAGAATGAAGAAAAAAGGCATGGTGATCGCCTAACCCATTGGGCGAGTCATCGAATAACTATGATCTCGCCTAATATGCCAGTGTGCCTAGCTCTGAAAGGGAATATTAAGTCGGTGATGGAATGGAGCAGTAGTTGTGTCGCCGAATGGTTCCGCGATGCAATTCTAGATCGTCCCAAGTTACAAAACTTGAAGATGTTGAAGGTCAAAGCAAAAAGGCAATGGAACTGACCAAAGGGTGTATCGCTGAGTTGATCGGGGATCCTGACTTATTGCGCCGAACGGTCCTTCGCAGCATATTTTGGTAACTATAAATACATTTTTAAATTCTTAGTTTAGTATCCAAGTTTTATTATTATTCAGTTTTCAAGTTTGGAGCTTAGAACTAAGAGTATTGAGACAATATTTTCCTTAGCTTTGAAGATTTAAAGATTTCCATTTTTGAGAAATTGGAAGTGGGTCTTTAAGATTCTTCAACCTTGACCTTTGTACAGATGAAATTAATCTTACTCAGTTGATAGAAACACAATTTGGTAATGATATCTATTTTTTTATGATGTCTAGCTAAAACCCCAATTCTTGGGGTGTGATTATGTGATTATGGGTTGATTTAGCAACTAGGTATTGTTAATTGATAGTTTAAATTTTGTGTAAAAGTGATTTCAATCAGTAATTGTGGTTTAATTTAAAGGGTTGTAGTTGCAAATGCAACTCTACCTTCGTGTTTTTGGCTTGCTCGAGAGAGAGGTGTTTTAAAACCAAGATTACTGAATTGATGGTCTGTGGGTATTGGGTTGTCATGGGTTTAGCTAGAGAGAGTGAATCCTAAATCATTTTCCACACATTCACCTCGAGAGAGTAAATGGACTAAAGCGTAGGATGTTCTTAATTACTGCTTATTGGTGTTCGAGAGAAACCAATTTGATTCAGAGTAAATTGTTCGAGAAAGTTTATCCCCACTAAATTATAGCTTATTCACTGATTTACAACTATTTACTATCAATTTCAATTACCCATTTTTCTACCTTAGCCTATAATCCAATAACATCCCAAGAACCCGTCTCTTTACATGTTCCTTAGTGTTATTTGTTGTTGTTGTAGTTGATAATTACACTCCAAAAAAAACCTTGATATTTGACACTTGTGTCACCCCTTAACTTGAATTATGTTTTTATTCTTAAATGTCTCTATCTATGATTGACTTGAACAGATTTGTACTTGACTCTTGAATCTTAACCACGTACCACTCCCTATGGAATTTGACCCCAACTCACTTAGTTGGGTTATATTACTGACTAACGATCGTTGGCACTTAGAATTGAAAGAAGTGTCCTGATACGTGAAATCAAAGTGGCGCCGCTGCCGGGGAGTGGTGTTGGCTAAGATTCTTGAATTAAGTTAAATTTTGTTCTTGTTAGTCATAGCTGAACTTACTTAATTTTAGTTTTGTTTTGCTTGTTTATGTTTTGAAACAGGAAGTGAGAGTGTGAACGGCAGCAATGGGAGCTAAGTAGGCCATCAAGATGACATCGGAAACCTCAACGATGTCAACGATCCGAATGCTAATGACCCTCATCTTATGGTTGGAATTGGTGCCATTCGCTTGCCTCCGGCCGAAGGGTATGCAGTGTTCCATATCACAAGTACTATGTTGCAGCTCTTGCAATTGAAGGGGTTGTTCAGTGGTTTGGCTCATGGGGATCCCCATGAGCATATTAGAAACTTTGTGGATGTATGCAGACCATTCTCCTTCAAGAACATATCCCAAGAGTCGGTCTGGTTGAGGTTGTTCCCGTTCTCTTTGATGGGAGAAGCATGTAAGTGGCTGGCTGAATTGCCACGTGAATCAATCACTTCGTGGGAGGAGTCGGTCACCACATTTCAAGTGTGATTTTTCCCTCCTTCGAAGATGATAACTCTTTGGGATAGCATTCAGAGCCTTAAGCGCCTGGAGGGCGAGCCAATTCATAAAACTTGGCTACGATTGAAGAAGTTGGTGCTCCAATACCCAACTCATGGCTTGCCTGATAACGTGTTGCTACAGTATTTTTACCGGAGCCTTGACTCAGTAAACAAGGGTGTTCCTAACCAACTTTCTCCTAGAGGTTTGATTCAACAACCTTATATGATAGCGGCTCAACTCTTGGATGGCATGACCACAATCAATCGGGCTTGGTACACCCGTGAAGATCAGGTCTCCCCTCTCACATTCAAATTGACCAAAGAGCATATGGAGAAAGATCACGAGAGGGACCAACATGGCCAAGATCATGACACAACTTGAAATTTTGTCCAAAAATATCATGGGAGTTGGTGCTCGGAGTGTCAATGCCGTGGGTGTCAGTTGTGTTAATCCTGATGAGGCAAAGTTTGAGGCTTTGTACAGCAAAGAGGTGAATTTCGTATCCACCCAAGGTGGTGGTTATCGTTCAAACTACCCGAGGCAGGGTGGTAACCAAGGTTGGAATAGGGATGAAGGTAGGAAGGATCGTGATCGATAATGGAGGTATTGAAATCCAGATTGAAGGATGGGGAGAAGAATAGGTATGTGCCTCCCCATGAGCGCCAAAATCCAAAGGATTCGGAAGGTGGCCGGTCTAAGGATATGCTTTCTCGTATCCTCATCAAAGTTGAGGGGTCTGACAAAATTTTGAAAGAAATGAAAGAAGATGTGTCGACCCTGAGCAAGACTGTTACCCCTCATTCAATATCGATCAAGCAGTTGGAGACCCAAATGGGTCATATCTCATCTCATTAAAACCCGAGACATCAAGGGAGTTTACCTAGTGATACTATGGCTAACCCCAAGAATGAGGTTTGAGTGTGGATTTGCGTCGTGCCGCAACGTTAACTAAGGCGCATCTTGGCAGGCCACCCAAGTTTTATTTTCTTTCGTTTTAAGTTTGAAATAATGGTGTGTTGATTGTGCAGGTCAAAGTGTGGAAGGTGTTTGAAAAGTGCAGGTTGGCAAGCTAAAATTCTGGTCAGCTACTCACCAAAGAGGTCGGTGAGCCCAACTTGGACCGCCGTTGGACTCAAGACATTTTTAAATTAGAGTCTGTAAAACTAGGCGAGGATTTCTGTTGAACCGGCATGTGTTAGGATTGTGTGTATATGTCACGACCCGAGAGTACCCCCTAGTCGTAACATGGCGTATTCGACCCTGAATGGGTCTTATACAAGCCACATAGTCATTCATTGCATTCAATAATGAAAATAGTGCGGAATAAAAACTTATTTACATCCACACATTTAAACTTCATT
>JAJOOS010008889.1:0-13020 GCA_029582725.1 Solanum chiquidenum
CAGCCGACTAGCGCTCAAATACTCAGTAGGCATTATAGGATAACCGAACTATTATAATAAGAAGATAACAAGTGAGTATAACAAGATAGCAGGACGAAAGCAACGACATATCTAGACATGCATCAAAGTAAAGCTGATATAGTAAATAATGAAGGCGATAAACAATCTAAATCTAAATGGACTCTCATAAGCCCAGAAGGCACATACAAAAGTATAACAACGATAAATCATACAAATAATAACCCGAGCGAACCCCATAAGCCCGACTGGTACACCAAAGGCTACACTACAAGGCACAAATTCAAAATGAACACTAAAATTCCAAAACAAGACTCGCAGACCCCGTAAACCAACATCTAAAGCAACTCTGGTCAAACCTAGGGTAAGTCCAAAACAACAATACTAAGGTCATTCTAGCCTAATTTCAACTCACAAGAACAACGATTATCAATTAATCGTAAGAATCTCAAGAATTACCCAAAATAATCCAAATAAGGCCAAAAAATATAAGTAGGAAACATAACAAGACCCCACACTTAGCTAATGTCACGACTCAACCCGTCGGATCGTGCGGGCACCTATTCTAACACCTAAATAGGAAAATTTTTATCACCCAATTTAAAATTGATATTGCAGAAGTAAAACGAAAGATGATATATTGCCTTAAAATAAATGAAAAAGACAGTCTCAACCTTAATTCTAAAAAATAAACTTTTGAAAAATACACGAAAATCCTCCCAAGAACCCAGTCAAACAGGTATAAAAGCTAGTAAGAGAGTAAAAAATGAAGAAAATAGACACAACTCTCATCATAAAGAAAATAGGAGTAGAAGTTGTCGAAAATTACAATTATTTTCCACCTATGAAACATCACTAACCTTGCAACCAGACTATGCTAAGTGGCATAGCAAGAGTAGATCGACCCGAATCCACAACCTAATATACAGTAGACATTTAGAAGAAACATTCAATGAGAAGGTTACAACACCCCTAGTCTTCATCCATCTATTTTTACCATCCCAGATATAATACCCATAAACTAGTACACTTTGATCTCAGTTTCCTACCTCATTCCACTACCAACTATACCATTAAACATTCAACCCTTTTGTCACTCTAATGTTTTTCAGTCCTACCTTTTATGCCACCCTCATATCAGATCATAACCTAACCTTTCTATTGCATAGAGATTTCCTGAATACAAAACCACTACCAACTCTGTTAACCAATTTATTGTTCTCCCTCAAGCTTTCATGCCAATAACTTGGCCTTTGACCCATTTTAGTAAATCACATGCAAGACTCTAACTAAATCACCTTAACTCAAATCTCTCTTATTAGATACATTTTTGTTACGACCCAGACCATCTTGATTGACACTCACACTAATCATTCGGTGGAGGAACCATTACTACAACCCAACTAAATAACTTAACGAAAAACTAGGCATTTAAAGATACGAAAGAAGGTTTAAATGTAGAAATATAGTGGAGTTCCCATAAAATCCGACTGTCTAACAACCCATTACTAAAACATTGCGAAAAACACCCCTAGAATCTGAAAGTCAATGTAACAAAATATCTAAAGTTCAACAAGTCTAAAGAAAATAGGTACAACACAACTAAACAACTACTAAAGCAATGTCTAAGTCCGAACATAATGGACTAAACAAAATACGAAGGATCCATGACAGCCTAAAAGAACTGGCTCACCCTTGAATCCAGTCTCGATCAGTGATCTCCTAAATGAAGTATGTCAGTAGCCACCTGAAGATCCCTTGTACCCAATAAAGAAAGAGCAAGTGCAGTATCAGTACACAACCACAATGTACTGGTAGGATCACACGGCTATTCTAGTAAACGCAACATGTATAAGCAGTCACAACAAAGTAAACATGACATGCACGGAATATATACACAGTGGTTATCATTTTAGAGCAGCATACAGTCTTCCAATATCAATCATCTTTAGATATGAACGTAATCATCACAAATAGATACACATCACAATTCAATGGTCCTCTCACGGAACCCAATTCAATGGCCCTCTCATGGAACCCATACCCAAACTGTTAGTGGACCGGAACATGATACCCGATCCCAATTAGTGTGCCAGACGTGACACCCGATCCAAGTCAGTATGTTGGAACGTAACACCCGATCCATTCAACAAGCCACAATCACAATCACAATATACATTCTCATAATCATACAATCAATTGTTGATTCATGGCATACAATCATTTGTTTATACTTATCCGCATTTGATGATCAATAGTGCAACATTCGCATGCATACATGCATTACAATGAAGCAAATAATCACATATATTACACAAACATGAAATCAACCATCACCTACCTCGAATCCTGTAACAACATGATTTTGTCGTTAGAGAAAGAAGATGGGGAAAGAATTGGGGTCAGAAAACTTTTGAGTAGTAACTTGGGAATTCCTAGCCTAGTCCAGATTTGGACGAAATCTGAGTCAGTAAGGTCTAGGGAAATCTAGTAGCAACTGGGTGATTTAATTATGATTTTGATTACATGAGTAGATATATAAGGTGTTAAGGAACCTGTACGACTTTACGAAATTTAATTCGGGTGAGTAGAACTCCCAAAACTGATCTTAGCGTGAACGGATAGTTTTTGAGTGTCGTTGGTTGAAGGTGTGTTGTGAAATGGGGTCTAGCTGTGGCGGGACAGACGCGACTTAAGTCGGAAATAAAACCCCAAAAATATTTTAGTCTGCACTTTTCGACTTTGAGAACTAAGGAACAACCCCAGGGGTTTTCTTGACAGTTTTCCACCATTCGTGAGGCTAAAGGGAAGATTTTAACTCCCCGAATCCATTTTTTTATCCGTATAACATAATCTAATGGGTAATTATCGATGGGGGAGGGTTTTGATCTAGAATATATGTTGGAAACAACCCTATTTTAGATACTTGGGATCAGAGGTATGATCTAGGGTTCATAGAATTGTTACCAATTCGAGTAATTAGTGATTGTTTACCCGTGTTATTATGATTGTTTGTAGACCAAGAACAAGCGGAACGAATCCGAAAAGGGAAGGATCAAGTTTCTTAGGGTTTCAAGCTTGTTTCGAGGTAGGTGATGGTTGTGATTTTATAATTGTGTGATGTATGTTTGTTCTTGCTTCATTATGATACATGTATGTATATGAATGTTGCATTATTGATCACTCTTGTTGTAAATGAGATAGATGAATGATGGTTACCATGAAATCATGACTTAAATGTATGATCTTGAGGATATACTTGTGATTGTGATTGTGGTGTGTTGAATGGATCGGTTGCCACATTTCAGCATAACTAACTTTGATCGGTTGCCACATTTCGGCATAATTATGGGATCAGTTGCCACGTTTTGGCATAATCATTGGATCGGGTACCACGTTCCGATATGCTAATTGGGTGTGGGTTCTATGAGACGACTATTGAATTGGGTTCCGTGAGAGGACCATTGAATTGTTTTGTGTATCTACTTGTGATGAGTTCGTTCATATCTGATGACGATTGATATTGGAAGATGGTATGTTGCTCTAAATTGATATAACTATGATATGTGAGAGTCGTGAAGTTGTTCATTATTCGTATATGTTGATGATATTGTATATGTTCGATATGTTCATGTGATTATATTGTTGTATTAACTAATGTATGTTACACTTAGTGGGTTAGCCGCGTGATCCTACCAGTATATTGTAATTGTGTACTGATACTGCACTTGTTTGTTCTTTGTTGAGTACAGGGCATCTTCAGGTGGCTATTGATAGTCCTCAGCTAGTTGACTATTGAGCGTGATCGGATTCAAGGGTGAGCCAGTTCTTTCAGGCTGCCATGAATCTTTCTTGTTTAAGTTCACTCTTTTCGGATTCAGACTATTTGTTTAAGGTGTTATTTAGTTTTGGGGTTGTACCCCTTGTTCTTAGACTTATCGTTAGTAGAGTTTTGGTACGATGACTTTCAGGTTCTAGGGGTTGAATTTCCACATTAGTTTGGTTAAGTTATTTGTTTAAAACTTGGGGAGTTTATGGGAACTCCATATTTCTTTTAGTCATTTAAACCTGCTTTCAATCTTTAAATGTCTTAGTTTTCATAAAATTTATTTGTTTGGGTTGTAGTAATGGTTCTCCCACTAGAGAGTTGTGTGGGTGCAAATCACGACGGTCTGGGTCGTGACAAATCTAAGCTTGAATCCCCTAAGGCACTTGAATCTTCCCTTTCTGGATTCTTCCCGCTTGTTCTAGGTCTACAAACAGTTAATATACGCAAGGATCAACAATCTAATGTCTAATTAACCGGATTATAACAAAACCAATAACCCTAGACCAAACCCTTGATCCTAAGGTATAACTAGGGCTTTTTTCCACCATCCAATTCAGCCCAAAAACCATTCCCCAATAGTAATTAACCAAGAATCTAAGTTCTACGGAGACAAACGGAATAGGGGAGTATAATCCTTACCTTTTGCACTGAAAGTAGTAGAAAATTGTCAAGAAATCGCCTGGGGTCGTCTCCTAGCTCTCAAGAATGAAACTTGTAGAAAATAACCTTTTTGGGGTTTATTTTCGACTTAAGTCGCGACTGTCCCGCCATAGCGGGACCCAACCCGCCACAGCGGCCCCGCCTTTACGGAATCAATCCCACCCTGGAGGCTTACATGGGACAGAGAGTCAGAATTAAGAGTTGCTAACCCCCATTTCACAACACACCTTCATCCCATGACACTCAGAAACTACCAGTTCACGCTAAGATCAGTTTTGGACCCGCCCGAATTCAATTCTGTAAAGTCGTACGGGTTCCTTAACGTCTTAGCAATCCACTCATGTAATCACATTCAATATTAAAACCTCATTTGTTACCAGATTTTCCTAGACCTCACTGACTCATATTTCGTCCAACTCTGGACTAGGTTAGGAAATTCCAAGTTACTACAAAAAGTTTTTTCGACCTCATTTCTTTCCCCATTGACTTTTCCATAACGACGGGAACAGATCGTTACAATTTTAAATACCAAATAATTATAATCAGTCCCAGTATTTAAACTATGCACCAAATCTTCGGTTATCAGCCTAACCTAATAACCAAAACTTAGCAAAACAGATAACATATAGTTATAATCACAAGTATAACATATCATAGACTCTCAGTCCTCATCTTGAGTTGATATGTATGATAAATATGAACAACCTCAACACAACAAGCCATACATGATTTATCACACCTTGCAAATAACTCGGACTATCGAAGATTCCTAAAACATCATCCACAGTGTTTAACATGTAATTTTGATCTATACAAAAAATATCTATGTATTTAAATATAAATTTTGATCACTCATGGTCCAAGATTGAATAATCATATTATGAAAAAGTAAACTCAATTCACTCATGGAATCAGTATGTAAATTTGATTCTTTCATGTAATCCACACACAAATTATTAATGTATCAACGTGATATCTGATTCAATCATTGGTAGTGTACGACATGGTACCCATCAATCAGCAACCACGAACAACATGCATAATGACAAGCAGAATAAACAACCATACTTGAAACTACAAGTAAATTAAACAGGTTCATTGCATGATATAATTCATGTGAAGTCATTTCACATTCATTCTCTATTCCCTGAACATGCATTACACAAGCATTTCACATGGAACAATCACATGATATATATACCACCAAATCACCTCAACAAGAAAACTCAAGGTTAACAATCAAGAACCAGAAAGCCTAATCATTAGACATTATATTTTCATGTCTTAACAATAATAAACAACAACCTTTAACCATCCAGACTCCGTGCCCGAAGACCTATGCATGAAATCTCCGTCCATCTACAAGAATATTATGAAATGAAATGCAGGTATAACTATTAAGTTAAGAAAATCTAGCCTACTTGGGCACCAAGCAACTGGCACAGAAGTTTAATCGCAAACTTTGACCCTTTTGTGAAGCTTTTAACTTGTTCTTGGTCTAAATAATAATACAATACAAATCAATCACAAATAACCTAAATATTTTCAAATTATATCATATTCTCAAACCCTAAGCCAAACTTATAATTTTTCCACTCAATCCATGACTTTTTCACCATTAATTCACGTAGAATTACTAATCTCATGATTACACTATTGCATTATGGTAAATAAAATCAAGAATTACCTCTCTTAAAGAAAAGCCCAGGTCTCACACCCTAATATCTTCATAAATCCGAATTTTCTCCACGTTAGGATGAATTCAAACCCTCTCCTAGGGCCACAAACATCTTATCTGAGGCCTAGAAATTGAACTACAAAAGTAAGGGATTAGATTGCTCACCTTTATGAAGATTTCTGATGAAAACTATTGAAATTCACCATATGTCACATTTTCTCTTCTCCAAAACATTCTTGGTGATTATGAGCAATTTTGGGGGATTTTCCTACATTTACAACAACTTACCCTGGTATAGTGACCCAATCGGAGCTACAATTCTGCTATACCAGCCCATATTCCACTATAGCGGCCTTGAAGCCACTATAACGGCTCAAACCATGTACTTTTTTCAATTAGTTCACTTGTAATGATAGGGCGAGTCGTTAAGCTAATTAGTGTGCTAGAACAATCAACAAAAAAGATCTAAGGATAGTGAGTCGTAGCCTACCCTTGAAGTCGATCCCACGTGCCCCAAACCTCTAGATCGATTCTTTTCTCCTTTGAGTTGCCTCCAAATGACGCCGCACTATCAAATTTTTTATCCCGGCATCAATACCAACGTTTAGACATCCAAAATGTGATAATTCAAAAACGAAACTGCAAACGAGCCAAAAATGGCATTGTTGGACACGTGCGAGAAATCTTGATATTACCTTAGACAATACGTCCCAACCAAGTCAAGAAACGTGTGCCTCAAAAATAGGCACAAATAGAGCTCAAACAAGTCCTAAAATAGACCATGCACCAAATTTCAAGAATTCACGAATAAGGAATTAAAATATAGGAAATCGAAGGAAACTTACATCCTAGCGACGTCCCAACACACTCCCCCATCAAATCCCAACAAATAACAACAATGGAAACTGATTTCGAGCTCACAAAACTTTTCTATTGAGCAGATATAAGATAAATGAGTTGTTGAATTCATTAACCATTAGTTACTCATTGCGATCGCGAGACCTAATGCTGTTGAAGATTTTTTCTTGGGCTTTCAGCCCATTTTCGACTTTGTATACGCTTGTATTTATTTACATATCAGTTGTATATCGATTATATATCAGCATCCTTAAACCATTATTTTAGCTTCCCTTTCCACAATGATGAGGTCTATTCAAGAGAAGAACGACATTTTGGGACTCCATGGCCCATTCATGTGTAAGCTCGAGTCCAAATATGGACTCATATGGTATTACATGAGAGAAAATAGAGTATATTATGATCTACCATAGAAAAATAGTTATTGCATATCGAACAACTTTTAATATCATTAAACAACCAAATCATCTATCAATCTATCTATACTATACTATATCAAATGCATGAAGGTCCTTAGAAATGGTATTTGAACATTTTGCTCTTTATTTAAAAAATTCACTTTAGACAACGTCTTTTCACCATTTTACTTCAATTATTATATTTTTTTCAAAATATTATGAACTATTTTTATAGTGAAAAAGTAAGAATTTTTAAACCTAAAATGAACTACCGTTTAACTTTTTTCCTTTTTAATGTGGATTTTGTTAATTTAGCTTTAAGAATCACTTTAGGACTTTGAAATAAATTTAAATAAGATAGGATTTGCACAATTTGAACTTCCAGTCCTATAGAAGATGAACTATATATTTCTTACGTACTACACATGAATTAATGAATATGAATCTCTTCATCAACATGGAGACCTATTTTCTCTTCTCAAATGTTAAATTATGTTGTTTTGATATATTTTACTTTTTTCCTTATTATATATATTTTGGATAAAAAATATATATTTTGATTGTGTTGTAAGTTTTACTTGTGTTAATTTGTAGATCATGAATTATAGTGACATTTTCTTTCAATCACTCGTGGACACTAATTGGGTAAATGCAATTAAGAAGTTGCAATTCGAGAATCATAAGACGTCAAGGAGGAAACAACAAATCAGCAATTCTTGTACCTTTTATACTTCGAGAAGGTTTGAGACACGTTATTATACACTTTTGTAATATTTTTTCGTATTTGTTAGATTATGAATTTCACATGTTGATGTTGATAAATCTCGAAGATGATAAAGTTGTTGAGCATACTTGAAGATAGAATTATGATCATAAATTTTCTTTTCTCGATTGTTAAATTGAGTTATATTTTACTTTTGATTTTTGATGTACTTTGATTTTGTTGTAAGATTTATATATATGTTAATTAGCATATCACAAAGTGAAATTTTCCTTTAATCGCGTATTGTAGAAAATAATTTGATAAATGCAATTAGAGTTTCAATTCAAAAACATAAAACATCCGAGGATGAAATAATTGCTCTACAATTCTATTACCATATATACTTCGAAGAGGTTTGTATCATTAGATTATAATTTACTTAATGAACATGGACATGACTACTTTTGATTACAATTGGACCAACTCCAAATCTACCCTGGGAAATTATTGGTATATAACATATGATTTGAGTTTTTTGTCCCAAGGATTTTAAGGTCTTATCGCAACATGACATTGATTATTTTCAAGAACTTAAAAGAAATGGTATTTATTTTGTAACTCAAATATATTGTTTAATAATATCTATATAATTTTTTAAAGCTTTGTACTCAATGATATAGATTATATACGTAATAATTTATTCAGTTTATCTATATATTTTTATTAAATTTAAACTCGTAATAATTTATTCAATTTATCTATATATTTTTATTAATTAACATGGTACACGTGTTAAACGTGTACACTAAACTAGTTTAATTAATTATTCAACTCTTAATCTCTAAATAAATTTTTCTACATCTCCGATTATGATCTCTCTCTAAACACTGCTTCAAAAAGTCCTTCACATTATGGTTAGATATATTATCCGATATCAACGAATTTTCATGTGATGCTATCTTTGATGCTAATTAATTTCGATGCTAATTCGTTATTAATTTTACATGATAGTCGTCGTCCTCAGTAACATCTCTACCACTATGCATTCAAGAGTCTTAAGTATAACATCAACACATCATCCAAAATTTCAGGGATGCGAGTCAAAGGTTGCTCAATAGAATAGGAGCTCTAAACCCAAACTTTTTAAAAAAAAGATCTTATGTTTATTTAATATTTTTTATGTATATATTTTATTCTCTTAAATATTTAAATACATGATGATTTTTAAAAAAAATTCAATTATCAGTATAACATTTCTTGTAATAATTCATAAGGCATGAATAGACATATATAAATTATTATGTGTCACATAACACCACAAATATTTATATCTTAGATAAGTTCTTATTGATTATAGTTTTAATATATTTTCAATTGAATAAATTGTTATACAAACTATCAAAATATTATAGAAGTAGTAGGAGTATTTAAAAAATTAGTCTGAACGATAGTGATTGTTACGCTTTAGAATGCATTCAAAGTTAAGAAAATGTATTATTAAATTTAATTATTTAATAATTTAATTAGCTTGAGCTTGAAATATTTAAGAGGCACATCAAAGAATTAAAGACAATCTTA
Source organism: Solanum chiquidenum (assembly GCA_029582725.1). Lineage (NCBI taxonomy): Eukaryota > Viridiplantae > Streptophyta > Magnoliopsida > Solanales > Solanaceae > Solanum > Solanum chiquidenum. The sequence goes on from JAJOOS010008889.1 coordinate 9,723, forward strand.
CAAACCCAATTTTAAAATATGATTAATTCAAATTAAAGTGAATTAGAGAAATTAAGAAGTAGAAAGTAACTACAAATTAAATTGTCTACAACTTTAATTACAATTACATCAAAGGTATATTAAGCAATTAATAAAAATTGAAAAAATATGTACGTAATGATTGGTAAAAGATTGACAACAAACTATTAAGCAAATTTCAATTAATATATATATATATATATATATATATTATCATTGAATAATTTTGTGATCTTATTTTTCGGCGTGCTAAAGCAATTGCTTCAATGTCATTAGGGTTGAGTTGCCCCTGACCAGAGTCCATCTATGATGGGATGCTTCTTCGAGATGCCATGTGTTTCACTTAATCTCAATGACAACTCAAAATCAGCAATTTCAGTTGCACATATTCCCAGAGGCGTATTCAGGATCTCAAAAATATGGGTGCACCATTGTCTTCAAAAAAGACAATTAATTCAATTATATAAAATTTACGGTGAGAAGAAGTTGACGAGCAAGTAGGTAGTAGCAATCTTTATATAGTAATATATTAGCAAAAAAACATCATTCACTTACAATTGTCCTCGACGAGTTTTCATATTTTGAAAACGGTCAATAATGACATCATTACTTACATTTTTAAATATACTACGCTCTATATAGCAAACTAAACAACCATTCAAAAGATCTTCATCCATCCTATTACGCAAATCATTCTTTATGTACTTCATTGATGAGAATGTTCTTTCCACGCTTGCGGTAACAACATGAATAATAATCAAAGTTAGCTTCACAAGTAGATACACAAGTGACCAAGTTTGATCTAGTTTTGTCTCTATCATCACTCTTGCAAGATCCTTGATTCCCTTCAAGTTGAGAAGCTTGCTATCACACTTTTGAGCATAGACAATAAAATCATCGAGTTGAAAATTGGGTTCCCGAAGCTCTTTATCACCAAACTCACTTGGATAGTACTCGGCTAGTTTTATTATCCTATCCTTGTGAAAATTAGCAAATGAATCAACCGGACTCAAACTAGTCATACCGAGGAGCAAGTCACTAGTCACCACATCAAAACGATTATTGAGTTCTTGAAGTGCCAAATCAATGACGGCATAAAATACTTCCACACGAAAGTGATGCAAATATGAAATATTGGACCTCTTACGCTTCGACTTCCCATTAGAGTAGTCTTCATTCATTTTGGGAATTGAAATACCATGTTTACCACAAAATAAGCTAATCTCATCCATCATAGAGTCTCATTCATCCTCTCTCATCATTTGTAATCGTTTCTTTGAAATGTTATGCAATTCCATAGCATTAACGATATCTTGATCTTTCTTTTGTAAAACTTTATTCAACTCATTCGTCTATAGCAACACCTTAAACATCAAGTGCAACATAAAGACAAATTCAAATTCATGAATCTTGCTCAAAAGATTTTCCGCCGCAAATCTATCAAGATGATATGGACAATCATGTTTCATATCCTTAAACACATTAACAATTGAAGAAAAAAGAATCAGGAAATTATCCAAGGTTTTAAAATGAGACCTCCAACGAGTATCACCTGGTCGTTGGAGGCCACGTTCTTGATTCAAACCTTGCCCTATATGAACTTCTCCAAATTTAAGCAACTCTTCCAACTTACCTTCTTCATGTTGTCGAAGTGAATCTCTGCATTTAAATGAAACTCCAATAGTATTTAAAATATTAGTGAGAACATAAATAAATTTATCCACATCCGATTTTTTTTTGGAAAGACCTACAAGTGCCAATCGCAATTGGTGAGCAAAACAGTGAATAGAATATGCAGATGACGTATCTTGTAAAATCAAAGACTTGAGACCATATATTTTCCCTTGCATATTACTAGCCCCATCATAACCTTGACCACGTATTTTGGATGTACATAATGAGTGATCCAAAAGCAAAGAATAAATTGCTTTTTTTAATGATTGAGAAGATGTATCATTTACGTGGACAATATCCAAGAATCGCTCTATCATCATTCCACTTTTGTTGGCATATCTCAAAATTAGAGCCATTTTCTCCTTATGAGAGACATCATTTGATTCATCAACTAAGATTCCAAAATAATCACCATCCAAGTCTTCAATGATTGTCTTAGTTGTTTCTTTAGCACAAGCCTCCAAAATATCTTTTTGAATTGTTAGACAAATCATCATTATCATTTTGTGGAGCATTACCTAATATTACTCTTCCCACATCAAAACTTCTATCCCCATACCATTTCAAAAGTTCAAGAAAAGCACCCTTATATTCGAAACCTTCACTTTCATCATGTCCACAAAATGGAAATCCCGATGTTAAGAGAAATCTTGCTACATCAATTGAGGCATTTAAACGCATCCGATAATCACTTCTTGCCTTTTCACTTTGCTTGTCAAAAGATTGGATCGATTGCCGTTGGTTTATCAAATTTTGCATCCTATTGAAACATTTATGATGGATACTATTTACCTTAGCAACATGTTTTTTGAATCTTTCTAAAGCTTTGTTCCAACACCTAAAACCATCTCTTGTAAATGAATTTCCGGCATTTCCACGGCTTTCAAGTTCATTCTTGAACAAATAACAACACAAACAAAATGTCACGTCTGCTTTAATGCTATATTCCAACCATTGAAATCTTCTCTTAAACCAAGTTGGTCGAAATTGACGCATTTTATCTCCAAACTTAGTTTTAGGGAAGATATGATCAACAGGTTGACATGGCTTTTTTTTTAATGTAATACTTCCTTACCGCATCTCGAATATTAGGACCATAAGATGAAATAGGCATTCGATCTTTGGGATCTGCTTCAAGAGATTTAAAATCAAGCATATTATCCGTATTTGAAAGTGGAAAAGAATTTGTATGTCTTTAAACTTTCGGAGCAACTTGTGAACTCACAAATGGTTGATTAGAGCTAGAACTTGGTTGGCCATCTTTTGGCTTTGGTAACTTGATGAGAAACTTATCCATTTGTGATTTGATGATTTGAATGTAAGAATTATTTTACCTACAAAATTAAATATTCACACTTCTGTTCAATCTTATCAAAACAAAATAATTTAAAAAAAATATTAGCACAAATAACAAGTTTACTAATAAAAGAATCACAATTATTAGATAACTATTTAGAAATCAAGAAATTCTTATACATTTAAATATTCAAGCAATCAAATAATGGCACCACTTCATAAGTCAAGAAAAACATATAAAACAAATGAAGTACATTAATAAATAAATTATTATTTTTTAGATAGCATACCTTGTTACTTGTTCTCAAAT
>JAJOOS010008890.1:0-17868 GCA_029582725.1 Solanum chiquidenum
GGTACCGATTCCGGTACCCTTAAGACCGGTTCCTTACCGGTTCAACCGGTACCGGACTTACCGGTACGGGAACCGGACCGGACCGGTCAAAAACATGTATGTTTGCCAGCCTTACTCCTCACTATTTTTTCTTCAAATTACTCTTATGAAAAGAACCTTAATCTTAAACAATTAAAATAAAATTAATGATAGAAGAAGATTAAGTCCTTATTTTATTTAATGGAGGATAAAATTAAGCATATTATTATTGCTTATGAGTGGAATATGCTATGTTCCATTCTTTCGCGGTTAACGGTTCATAATTAGTGTGACTTTTTAAAATTTTATATTTCATACCAAAAAAAAAATGAGATTTAATCTTATTACTCAAATTTCTCTACATAAAATATAACGAACAGAAAAATAAATTCGATCTATTTCAAAGTTTAAAAAATAAAAAAAAATAAATGCAAATCTACCATTTTCTAAATTTCAACTTCTAAAAAGTTAAACAAATCATCTTCAATAAAGTCATCGGAGTACAAATTTTGAAATAAAAACATGTGAGTAAAGAACTTTTAATTTCATTCTCATTAAAGAAAAAAATATTTCTATTAAATAATAATAAATTGCTCCTCACACTTAAAGGGGTCATAACTTTTTTCTTTTTATAATAAGTTTTAGCATATTCAAATCATTAACAACAATAATATATTTTATTTTACATCAATTGAATAAAATTAAGACTTATATCTTCTTTCCTCATTAATTTTATTTTGAATTTTGAGTTTAAGGTTCTTTATATAAGAGTAATTTGAAGGAAAAGTAGCAGAGAGAGACAAACAACTAAACAAATAGGTTAAAATTTTAATTTCACGGAGCTATGAGTTTGTAAATGTAAACCTAAGCTATTTGTATAAAAGATATCGATAGAGATCAAACCTGATAAGTTTGTGAATACTTAAAGGACAAAATTGGTAAGTGTATAGTTAAGAGACTAAAAATGGCAAGTGTATAATTAATGACCGAACTTGATAATTATATCCGATAATGTATAAAGGACTATTTTAGACTTATTCCAATAGTTTAGGGAGTATTTATGGCATTTTCTCCCCAAAGTCTCAATATTATTCATCCATATATAGTAATAATAAATAATAATATCCGACTAATACCAACGTGTCTATCTCTTATGTGTTCAGCCGTCATTGACTCAAAGTCTTCGGCCCATTCACTAGTGAACTAGTTCGCGCTATTTTAAGAAAAAATATATTTAATATAGTGAATTTATTCGTGCTTTACATAATATATTAGAAGTTTTAAAATAATTTTTTAATGATTTGAGTAGAGATGAAAGTGATAAATTTCTCGTTGCTTGAGTTGCCAGATAATTAAATATATTTCATTTAGTAAAATACGATTTCTTGAGTAAAGTTTATGTACTGGCACAAAATGAATGACTAGTATAGTGGTTACCAGTAGTAACTGAAATATTAGAGTCGTTAGTTTTATTTGTTATATAATGACCTTATTGACCCAATAAAAAGAATTCTAGCTGCTTAGATTATGTCTAATGCAAATAAAGGGGAAACTATGTAATCGATAAATAATAAAAACAAATCGATAAGATTCGTTGTCAATCCTTATTAGCATGTCGGCCACTCTGTTTTTATCCATAAAATTATCCTTAGTTTGGGGGTTCCTCGTTGATAGAGAAACTTCCGGCAATCATGAATTAAATTGTAATAAATTAAGTGATCATCGTATATATAACTACTTGGCAAATAATGACCAAGATTAAATCTCAATTAATGAGATTGAAGAGTCAGGATCTCGCCACGTTATCTGAAGGTTAATATAAACTGTAGTGCAAAAGGAGAGAGAGTGCAACAATACACTTTTGGTAAATCAATTCCTTCCTTATTTTCTTCTACCTTCTTCTCTAATTTTGATCTTCTCCTCTGCATATTCGACATGGATACCCACTCCTTCCAGCTATCTTAGATTTAATTAGTATTCAATTTTGTTGTAATAGGCATCCATTTTTTCAGTTTATATAAATCAGAGAAAATGGTCCCCAAAAAACTAAGTGGATTTAATTTTGAAAATTGCAAATTACAGCCAGATCCTAATTGGGATCCTGAAAGGATAACTTGTCCATACTAAAAACCACACATTCTACCTCCAGGTTCGCATAAAGTAAACCCCGCTCCAGTGTGATAGCCCACAAACCACACAGGAAAATTTCAAATCCTACATTTCCAATGGAGGATCCTCTGTAATTCTATGAATATCCAGTACTATAGTGTAAAATCAATGGCAAAAGAAAAGAAACAAAAGATAAGTACAGGTAACGATCGGAATAAAAAGAAGAAATATCACTACCTAGAGTATTATTATCAATGTTCATCTCCATTCTGATCAATCTTTTGACCCTCTAACTTGAACCCTAGTATATATATGGAGTTAATTTTTTGTATAGTTTCTAAAATACTATCTCTATCCAATCTATGAGTTATTTTTCTTTTTAGTCAGTCCAAAAATGAATAAACATTTTTATATTAAGTAATAATTTAATTTTAAAATGTCCATTTTATACGTAATGAAATGAGTTATAGCGACACAAATATGTATCGTTTATTTTAGACCATAATATTCAAAATTCTTTTTTTCTTAATCTTTGTAACGAGTCAAACTAACTCATATGAAATAGGACAGAGGGAGTAGTAATATTTTCTATCAACTTTGGTTTTTGTAAAATTAAGGTCACTCAAGCAATGATAATATTCTTCAAAAATTATTTTATTTTATTATATATTAAAAAGTCAGTCCATTTTATTTTGTAACATAAAGGTCACTCAACTAATGATAATTATTTCAAAAAGTTATTCACCTCTGTTTTATAATAGAAAAATCACTTAATTATGCTATAGCTTGAAAAAATCCATATTAACCCATGAAAGTAAGAAAGAAGGAAAGAACTAAATCTAATGTTATTGATTTATCTCATAAGGAATTACTCCCTCAAAACAATCATTAATATCCTCTATTCAAACTCTTTAAAATCAAATATATGAGATGCATCAACCGATACTGTCACAACTAATTTAAGTTGTAGTCTAGTAACTACAAGTATTGATTCAATTACCATTCCTTTATCTTTTGTTAGAAGACCCTAGTGTTTTTATTTTTATTACAATGCTTTTAACCAAAGGTGATAATTTTGTAACACCCCGCTATTTGAAAGAGCTAGAATTAGAAAGAACCATTTTTGGAAAGAAAGAAAATCTGAAATTTGGCAAGTTATGCTAAGTACGAGTTTTTGGTCAACTTCAAACAACCATAACTCTTAGTACATGAGGAGTTAGGTGGACTACAAGATATCAAACGAAAGGTCTTTGAATTATCTTTCCAGCGCAACCAAGTTTGCTAATTTTCGAGCTCGTATGAGGTAGATATGCCCATTTGAAGTCGGGCAATCCGGATAAGAAAAGTCACCCGGGTTTATGAGGGTATTTTGGTCTTTTCATTACCAATTAGTTAAATTCATTTTTAGTAATTTATTTGGGGTCTAAACTGATTTGGTTCGCTTCGGAATCCCTTTCAGATAGGAGGACCCCTTTTTTGGGATAGACCGACCCCTACACAGGAGCGATAGCGAAGCCAATCCTGGTAGGCACAGTTTCGAAAATTACAAAATTACGCTAGAGAAGAGAAAAGAGGAGAAAAACCAAGGTTTCATCGCGTTCTTGAGATTTCGCTTGCGGATTTTGCCAAGGGTTAATCCTTAAGAGGTATGTGAGATCACATAGCGTTGAGTTCATTCACCCACGCGCCAATCATAATTAAATTCAACGTAGTCATATTCTTGAAATTAGAGTATATGAGTTCTTGATGAATTTTGTTGAAGTTTAGTTTGAATCTTAATTGTTGGGTTTAGGAGGAGTTCTTGAGATGATTTGATCAGATTTAAGGTTGTTTTTTAGTATATTCTTGTATACTTTGGTTGGGTATTTGAATCTAAATGTTTAGGGAAGAAACCAATAGAATCTAGACGATTTAGGGTCGAAAAATGAACAAGCAAATTCATAGGTATTATGGGCAGGGGGCTGGCGCACCGTGCCACTCAGTGCGCTAGCATAAAGAGTTTGTAGTTTGGGCTCTGGGGTGCCACGCCACTCAATGCGCCCCAACCCAGACTACACAGTTCAAGGTCTGGCGTCCTGCGCCACTCAGTATGCCAGGGTCGCCAGGTCCTCTACCCTTTCCTACTTTTTTCCGTTTGAGTTTCCTCGAATTGTGCCTATGTTTTCTAGTTATTTTCTACACTCTAAGGTACGTTTAAACATCAAGAGAACAGCTATGACATGAGATCATAACCCTTGAATCTATAATTCAAATTCAAGGTAGAGGTAAGAGTCAAGTCAAGAGAGTTCTTAGAGTCTTTCAAAAGTCTTTTACAATCGTTTAAACCTTGTTTTAAAGGACTTAAGCATCGAGTTTGAGAAAGAGTAGAGACGAGTTCATTTCTGTAAAATGATGTATGGGGATTAAGTACTCCCAAAGAGCAAATGTTGTCACATTTAAGATGAGAGTAAACTCCGATTTCCCAATGAATTTTCATGAGTAGTTTTGAAATCCATCTCTTTTAAGATATAAGCTTTTTGAGTAATAACCTCAAACCATTGAGAAAGAGTTATATTTTTAAACATATGAGTTGAGTATATTTTGGGAGTAGTATTGAGAACCGATATGCAAAAGTTTAAGAAATGACATAAAGAGACAAATAGCATAGCTCGCAAGGTTCACACAATTCAGCAGAATGTTGACTCAAGTGCTTTTAAATTCAGATAAATCAAGCGCTTTCCCGAAGAACTAGGGAAGCCTTAGTTCCTTTACTGAAAGCAAAACAAACAACCACAAAATGACATGTGAAAATAACTCTTTTATGGTGTCCACTACCACCTTGACTTACAAGATCATTCACAATGCTTCAACAAAAACAAATGATGCAAATGCTAGAAATGAAAAGGAATTAGCCGCATTACAACATATTCCCACTATGCGAGCACTTTTTCTCAAGATGACAATCAACAGGATAGGAACCAAAGAGGCAAAAAAAAGAATTAATGTTTTGAGCTTTCTGTATCAGTTCCAATAAGGCAGTAACCAATAGAAAACAATATGCATTACACCTTGGTGCATGCTATATGCAAATGATGGTGTGTCATTTTATGGAACTTGCAAGGGAGCCAACCACAATTTGGAACTATTATGAAGAACTTAGAGGGATGTTGATGACATACCTGCTGCACTTTATAAGCAATTTTCTCGTATAAATCATTGAGGTCTAATAAATACATCTCCTTCATAGACTTGATCTGGATTACAAATTTTCAACAAGTCAATTGCGAAAATGTCAAGAATGCATTCCCATGTGGTTAGGTAATAATACTGATTAACATGTAAATGGTAAACTAAGTTACTGAACTTTGCTTGCTTTATCTTCTTGGTGCTCAATTCAAGAATACAACTTCCTCAATGTGATCATAGACTAGTTCAACTAGGAGGAATTAGAATATACTTTTTAAAAGTTAGGTTGCGAGATATAACACAGTTTAATGGCAATCATTATTTTTTTTCACTTTACACCTTTATCATCAATGAGGTAAAACGAGGGGAAACAATGAAATAATAACAATGTAGTTGGCTTCACAAGTGAAAAATGATGGAATGGAGAATACAAATCATGTTAGTGTTATATGTTTATTCTTGGAGAAGTCAAAGTATTCCAACTTATTACTAGCTAGTAAACCAAGTCATGAATGTAATTAGAGAAGGACGAGTTTCGAAGGCGGAAGCATTGAATTTCTCTATAATAAGAAATAAAATTTATAAAAAAAAAGTATACCAATTAGCAATTAAAGATTCAGGTACATACTTCTTGCATGAATAGGTTTATCCCTCAAATTAGCAATTAAAGATTTTAGTAGCCAGAAAGCAAATTGGTGACATGCCATGAAGAACTTTTACCCCAACTTACAGAAATATTATATATCTCATGAATTAAGTTAATATGATCTCAGTACTCAACAACTAATTTTCTCTAATCAATTAATTTATCAAAATATACTTCATTTCTAAATTATGTCAGGGCATTTGAAATTATTTTTTTGTCGTTGGCAATATGGGACCAAGACAGGCTATACAGAGCGCCATGACAGTGAGGATTAATAATGTTCGTTTCTAATAAGTTACCTATTAACATGATTAGAAATCTAGTACCTCTAAGAAATGAAATACATAAAGCACCTTGAGTGGAGAAGTATGGTCATGAATTTAGTTGTACACTTGGTATGGTAAACCTCTTCTATTACTCTATAATCATAGGAAATATTTTGAAACATTCAGCTATTTCTTATAGTGTTATAACCAGCCAGTTTATCAAACCATACCTTTTGGTAAAGCTTTTCCTGCCAATCAACTCCATTTGCATTTTCCGCCTGAACTGTAAAATGTACAGGTGCTACAAGTAAAGAAAAAATTGATGACAATGTTACATATTTCAGGCATATTACCTCCCACTAGAAATATGTACTAGGTAAGTTTGTCCACTATGCCTATGAGATGGGGAAAATCACCTAGTTTTTTTTTTTGTCTCTGCTAGGATTCAAACATCAAATCTCATGGTTCTCAACAATTTCATTGACCACTATGCTACACTCTTCCGTCCACATGTACTTGTCTTAAAAAGTTAAGTTTCCACTTATATGAATATTTGGTAATATATTAATGTGTCTATCTTTTAATCTATACTATTATAAAAGTACGAACCTCCGACACAAAATTTGATTACCATTAATAAATGCACCTCTGTTGGATGATATTGTTATTACAATTAATTTTTACACTTATTTTGAGCCAAGAGTCTCTGTTCAAGTAACATGTGCCTCTCTTACACTAATAGCTTGAAAGAGACCTCACTAGTAGGATTACACTAAGATGAACGGGGGATCCGAGACAACTAATCGAGATTATAGTGTTATTTTTATTGGATAACAATACTGAGAGGATAATTAATTTGGGATATGTAATGAGCTTACATAGTATAGCTTAATTCGAAGCTGAATCAGGGAAGGAGGGTAACTACTTGGCAACTAAACGACCAAGATTAAATCTCAATTAGTGAGGCATAAGAGTCAGGATCTCGCCACGTTATTTGAAGGTTATTATAAACAGAAAAAGGGGAGAGAATGCAACAATAAACTTCGGGTAAATCAAATCCTCCCTTATTTATCTTCTCTCTTTCCTTCTATTCTCTTCTTCTCTAATTTTGATCTTCTCCTCTGCAGATTCGACATGGATGCCCACTCATTCCAGCTATCTTATATTTAATTAGTATTCAATTTCGTTGTCTTAGATATCTATTTTTTCAGTTTATATGAATCAGATAAAATGGTCCCCAAAAAACTAAGTGGATTTACTTTTGAAAATTGCAACTTACAGTCAGATCCTAATTGGGATCCTGAAAGGATAATTTGTCCATACCAAAACCCACACGTCTACCTACGGGTTCGCATAAAGTAAACCCTGCTCTAGTGTGATAACTCACCAACCACACAGAAAAATTTCAAATCCTACATTCCCAATGGAAGATCATCTGCAATTCTATGAATATCTAGTAATGCTAATAGTGTAAAATCAATGACAAAAGAAAAGAAAAAAAAAGATAAGTACATGTAACGATCAGAATAAAAAGACGAAATCTCACTACCTGGAGTATTATTATCAATGTTCATCTCCATTCTGATCAATCTTTTGACCCTCTTACTTGAACCCTAGTGTATATATGGAGTTAATTTTTTGTATAGTTTCTCAAATACTATCTTTGTTCAATCTATGAGTTACTTTCCTTTTTGGTCAGTCCAAAAAAGAATAAACATTTTTATATTAAGTAATAATTTAAATTTAAAATGTCTATTTTATACTTAATGAAATGAGTTATAGCTAGCGACACAAATATCTATCATTTATTTTAGACCATAAGTTTCAAAATTCTTCTTAAACTCTGTAACGAGTCAAACTAACTCATATGAAATAGGACAGAGGGAGTAGTAATATGTTCTATCAACTTTGGTATTTGTAAAAATAAGGTCACTCAACTAATGATAATATTCTTCAAAAATTATTTTATTTTATTTTATATTAAAAAGTCAGTCAATTTTGTTTTGTAATATAAAGGTCACTCAACTAATGATAATTATTTCAAAAAGTTATTCAACTCTAATTTATAATAGAAAATCACTTAATTATGCAATAGCTCAAAAAAAGGTCATATCAACCCATGAAAGTAAGAAAGAAGGAAAGAACTAAATCTAATGTTATTGATTTAGCGCTTATGGAGTTACTCCGTCCAAGAAATCATTAATATCCTCTATTCAAACTCATTAAAATCACATTTATGAGACGCATCAACCGATACTGTCACAACTAATTTAAGTTCTAGTCTAGTAACTAGAATTATTGATTCAATTACCATTTCTTTATATTTCGTTAGAAGAGCCTAGTGTTTTTCTTTTTATTACCATGATTTTACCCAAAGGTGATAAGTTATCAATGAACTTAATTTGTACAATGACTGTTGGTGGATGTATGGTCATCCTCCGCAGTCAATGTAACTTCAATATAAATGATTGATGGGTAACATTCTTAACCATGAGATAGCTCCACTAGAAAGGCCGGGTGCATGACCATAAATGAAATTAATATATAATACTGCATTTAGAACTTCATTTTAAAAGTGTAAATTTTGAAAGAAAAGACAAACAATTGTTTTTAAAAGGTTTCTCCATTGTTAAATTTTATTTAAAATACACCTCGATGCCATCTATTATTGTATGTTTTTGTATTTCATGATTCGTCTTCTATTTGGTAGTTATGTTGAAGAATCTCCATGGACGGGGAAGAGATGCTCTCAAAGATGCACGAAATAGAGATTTGAAAATGTGAGAAGGAGAAAAACAAGTTTATTGCAGGTAATGTTTATGTCAACAATTGTAGTATTTTTGTGGGTATTTTTGACTACCTCTCTATTTATTCATGTTGACGTAAATTTTTTGTGAAGGCTATGTTTGAATTTGTAACAAATGTTTAGCTTTTGTCCGATATTAAGATAAAAAAATTCATACATCAATTAAATCTAAAAGATCAATTTTAATTATTTAATTATTATTAATTTAATTTTGTTTCAGATATGGAAGCATCAGTTGGTGTAAATGCTACCCACGTTTTTGCCATGATTTCTAAATTTCTTTGGTTATAGTTATATTTGTCATTTTTGAGGTGGTTCACCATTTTCTCTATCTTTTTTACCATGTTTGTTGCTAATAGTGTTCGGTAGATATTTTATCCCACAATATAGGATTTATAGTTCTCTTATTAGAAGACATTCTTTGTTTGTTTGTCGAATGTTTTAAAAAATGAATATTATGATAAAGATAAGGATAAGATTTATGGATATTCTACTTTTTTTCATGCTACAAATATCACACTAAGTACACTGGATGGATTAATTTCTGAAGCCGGACAAAATATCTCAAAAACTCTAAAGCAGAATCTAAGAATTGAAAGAAATTACATGTCATGACCCAAAGTAGACCTTAGGCGTAACATGACGGATATATAGAACCCCGAGAGATTCTACCCAAGACACTTAGCATACATTATACAAGATAATAGAAGTAAAGATTTCAAAAGATATCATTTCATACAAAAGAGTTTGACAAAAGCGGAAGTCTAACATAAGTCTCAAAGCCATCTATTACTTCACAAGGAAAGTTATTGGGACGTAACCCATACATCACATACAAAGTCTGAAAATAGAAAAAGACATTAAAGCAATAAAAGAATCTTGACCCTTAGATCATGAGGACTCACCAATCTTCAAAATTTCAAAAGGATTAACTAGCCACGAGTATGGGGAATAGGAGCATCAGACACTACATAAGTGAAACAATGCAAGCACAAGTATGCATTAGTACATGGAATATACCAAGTATGATAGCAATGTATGAGAGTTATGAAATCAAGCTAAAAGGACTTTACATGACATGCAATGACCAACATAAATCATAAAATAACATGTTAGAAACCATAAGTCATAAACGTGGTCAATGCAAGCTAAAAATCTTATAAAACACATGTGAGATACTTTAGAAAGTAACCTTAGTTCATTATTGGGGAAGGTTTACCTTAACCGACATAGACCATGTGAGCTATAACATGAGTTCTGATGTCTATCCCACATTGAAAAGAGATGTCCTTACTTGCTAAGGTAAGAACCATAAAACTTGAACTAAAGTGGATCCACTAGCTAATGTTTATCTTAGTCAACCTATGGTGGCACATAGTTATGGGATAGGGAGATTGCTATTAGAAACCCGACCTCAACTAACAGGAGAGCGTCCATCTTAATATCCTCTCGGTGCTGAGTATAAATCCCACGAAATAGTCATTAATCATAGTTTGTCTTATTATGCATGGAAAACCACAATTATTCACCAATCCAAGCTAGAGTTTATTTAGAATAACTCTTTTATCTTGATTCAACTTAGGTGAGAAAACCTTTCAACCTTATTAATCCTTTTGTAAAGAAAACCCTTTTACAATCATGTTTTTGAGTAATATGTGAGAAATCTTTTCAGATCATCAACAACAACAATATCGATGTTTTACTCTCAAAACAACCTTAAATCATTTATATCAATTTCATAAAGAAACATGCATATCTTCATAAACTCATCTTCCATAGTTTATAAGATTGCTCATATGATCATCATCTACAAATCATGGATCATGCATGGGTTCATGTAATTTCAACTTTAAAATATGTAATTACTTCAGTTCATGCATAAAAATATTTATAAAAAAAATAATCAATTGGATCATAATTGAAAATAACCCATGAAGATTGAATAAGTTCTTAACTTTGATTGGAGAATATAACTTGTAAAATTGAAGAATTTAGGAACCCTTTGGAAGAAAGGACTCCATAGGTGAATACTATCATACCTTAGCAATCAATGCCCACAATCAATGGTGATTGGAGCTCTTAAAGACAAACCATAACTTTCTCCTTCCTTAGTTCTTGAGGGAAATTTGGGGGTGATATAGAAGGGGATTTAGGGATTTTAGAAGAATGATTTAGAATAGGTAGCTTTAAGCTTAATTGGATTATATAGGGCTTAGGATTAGGATAAAAATGACCTAAATTAGACATTAATCAATTAGGGAAAAGACTTAAAAACCCTTAAAAATAACTATCGAGTCGACCTACGGTTCAGACCTACGGACTGTAGAACTTTCTACGGTCCGTACTGGCCAATCGTAGACCAAGTACTGGACCTTAAAAATCACCCATCTTTGACGGAATCCATGTAACTTAGTAGGTCTTCCTACTGTTCCTTACATGCCAACCGTAGAACCCAACTTTAAACTTTAAAATTTCACTAAGTTTGAGAGTCACCTACAAGACCTATCTAAGACTCGTACATAGAATGACGGACCGTCCTAGTGAACCATAAAAAGGGTACTGGACTTGTTTTTGAAAAAAATATTTTCCCCATTCCTATGGTTGCCACCTACGGCCTGTAGATGGAAACCGTAGACACAACCTGCAACCCCAAAATTCATTTTCTCCCTTTTCCAAATTCTGAGGTGTCACAATACCTTCTCCTTGACTCAAGACAACATAAGGAGGGCAGGGGAAGAGAACTAACATCCCAACAAGAATACAACTTCATCAACAACACATAACAAATGAGGAACATCAACTCCAAGCTTAACATATTTAAACATCCTTTCATAAGGTCTACATGCAAATCATACTCAAATGCACATAATCATGAAGAAATCAAATCAAATCTACATCAAGATCTCAAAAGAGAGTTTTCATAAGCATGCATTCATCAGGAAACATGAGAATGACTAATACATATGACCATGAGGAACTAAATACCTTAAGCTAGCGTAGGGTCAGAGGGAAAGAGATGGGGATAACTTGGCATCATATCGGCCTCGGCCTCCCAAGTAGCACCCTCAACCCTTTGATTCCCCATTAGACTTTTACGGATGCAACTTCCTTATTTCTCAACCTTTTAACTTGCCGGTCCAAAATCTCTACGGAACTTCTTCATAATAAAGATTCTCTTTAACTCCAAACCGTCCAAAGGGAAAATGGATGTCGGATCTCCAACACATTTCTTCAACAAGGAGACATGGAAAACCGGGTGTACTGATGCTAAATCATTAGGCAAATCAAGTTCATAAGCAACCTTGCCAAAATGCCTCAAAATCTAATATGGGCCCACAAAAAGAGGACTAAATTTTCCTGTATTTCAAAATCTCATTACACCTTTCATGGGTGCAATTTTCAAGTAGACCCAATCATCTACATCAAATTCTAAGTATCACCTTCAAACATCGGCATAAAACTTTTGTTGACTTTGAGCTATTTTCAACCTCTCTATAATAAGTCAAACTTTCTCCATAGCCTTATGTGCCAACTTGGGACCTATCAAGGCAACCTCACCGACTACAACCAACCTATAGGAGATCTGCACCTCCTACCATAAAAAGCCTCAAATGGAGCCATACGAATGTTTGAATGGTAGTTATTATTGTAAGAAAACCCAATCAAAGGAAAATGATCATCCAGTTACCCTTAAAGTCACTCAGACAAACTCTCAACATATCTTCCAAAGTTTGGATAGTACACTTCGCTTACCCACCGGCTTGAGGATGAAAGGTTTTACTAAGCTTAACACGAGTACCAAGACCCTTTTGGACAGATTTCCAAAACTGAGAAGTAAATTGGGTACCCCAAGTTTACATAATGGATAAGGAAACTCCATTCAACTTAACAATTTCCCTCAAATACCACCTAGTTTAGTACTCCGCTAAATAAGAAGCCAGGACAGGATTGAAATGGGCTTACTTCGTCATACGGTCCATAATAACCCAAATTGAGTCATATTGCTGCCAGGAGCGGGGTAAACCGATAATAAAGTCCATATTCAAATCTTTCCACTTCCAAGTTGGAATGCTAATATCTTGAGACAAGCCTCCCAGCTTTTGCTGCCCAACTTTCATTTGGTCATAGTTAGGACATTTAGCCACAAATTTCGCAATATCCTTCTTCATCCCATTCAACCAATAAACCTCCCACAAGTCATGGTACATCTTGGTGGCTCCCGGGGTGAATGTAATATCAAGAACTATGGGCTTGCGATAAAAACTGCTCCATTAAAAGATCAACATTGGGAATACACAAACGACCTTGATACTGAAGCACACCATCTCCCCCTTGGGAGAAAGCCTCAACAGACTTCTTAAGCACCACTTCCTTCAATTCAACCATAATTTGATCAAGACCTTGCATTGCTTTCACATCTAACACAAAAGATGATTATGTACCATACATTATAAACCATAACACCACCTTTGGTGGAATCAACCAACTGAACACCCAATCGGGCCAATCTATGAAACCAAGTCTATTTTATCATCCTCAATATGAGCAACACTACCCAGTGATAACTAACTAAGAGCATCTTCTACCACATTTGCCTTGCCAGGGAAATAGAGGAAACTCATGTCATAAGACTTTAGTAACTCAAGCCACCTCCTTTGGTGAAGATTTAGATCATTTTACTTGAACACTTATTGAAAACTTTTGTGGTTGGTAAAGACATCAACATGAACACCATATAGGTAATGCCTCCAAATCTTTAAGGCAAAAATAACTGCCGCTAGTTCCAAATCATGGATAGTATAGTTCTTTTCATGAATCTTAAGTTGTTGTGAATCATAAGAAATAACTTTCCCATTTTGCATAAGGAAACACCCTAGTCCAACCCTTGCAGCATCAAATAAACCACAAACCCATCGATTCCTACCGGTAAAGTCAAAACATGAACGGAGGTAATTCTATCTTTTAATTCTTGGAAACTAGTCTCACACGCTTAAGATCATGTGAACTTAACCTTATTTTAGGTCAATGTCGTCAGAGAAGAGGCAATCGAAGAAAGCCCTTCAACAAACCTTCTATAGTAACCAGCAAAACCCAAGAAACTTCGAATATCTGAAGGGGATAGAGGTCTAGGCCAACTCTTAACCGCATCTATTTTCATAGGATCTACCTCAATGCCCTTACCGGAAACAATGTGACCAAGAAAAGTCATGGATCTTAACCAAAACTCACATTTACTTAACTTTGCAAAGAGTTGTTGGTCCTTGAGGACTGGTAACTCAATCCTCAAATTTTAGGCATGTTTATCTTCGTTCCTTAATTAATCAAGATGTCATTGATAAACATAATCACAAACACATCAAGATATTGTCTAAACACCTTATTCATCAAATCCATAAATGTGGTCGGAGCATTAGTCAAGCCAAACAACAATACAGAAAATTCATAATGAGAAGATTAAGGTCACGACCCGAGCCTACAGCCCGGTAGTGACACGGCGTACAAGACTCTGAAAAGTCTCATACAAGCCTCATAGCATTCATGAACATAAGAGCATAGGAAAATAATGCGGAATTTAAAACTTTTCTTTACAATCGAAGTCATTTTTTATAAAAGCAAGTGGAAGTCTTTCTATACTTTGTCTCAAACTATTTACAACACTTTGAATAAAACTTTGAGACATAGCCCATACAAAAGCTCTAAACATAAAATAAAAGACATAAAGGGAAAATAGTGGGTTCGTCCTCGAAACTATGAGGACTCACCAATTCTTCAACTCCATGCTCCTTAGAAACCTATCTTCCAAGTATAGGACATCAAATCTCCAAACCCTACACTTTGGTAAAATATTAAGAAATATAGGTTAGAACATTTAATGTACTAAGTATGATAGCCATGCAAAAACCATGCTTAAAAAGGACATTTTGGTTGAAAACCATGCATATGCCAATTTTTAGAAAACTTCATGAACACAAGTATAAGAGGCATAAGATACAAGTCTAATCAACATACAATCCATTTCATCACTTTAGAACATAATCAACATATAAGCCATTTCATCACATTAAAGCCTTCACCTTAAGTAACCCCAAGTTATACTTTGTGCAATGTATGAATAGCGTCCCATACCACCATCCACACTAAGTACCACATTAAGGCCACCAAAAGTGAACTTACCATTCTTCCTTTTCATCTTTAGACCAATTTCATACATAAGGAACATAATCATTTCATAAGTCATGACAAGGAAAGTAACTCATAATACAATCCAAGTAAAGCATACTTCATCACATTAAGAATATAAATCAACATTCTTCATAAGCTTCTTTAAGAGCACATTCATTCATTAGTCATTAAGACATTAGAGAACTCACTATATCCATCTCAAAGCCTACTCCTGCAATGCATGAATGGCATCTCATACTACCATCCACACTTCGTAGAACTTCTTGAGTAACCATAGTGCACATCTCACATGATAGGAATAAGCATTAACCGACATAGACTATGAGAGCAAACCATGGAATTCGGTGTCATATGACCCCACACCGAAGGAAGGTGTTCTACTTTCCTAAGGTAGAAATAGATACAATTTAGCTTAGGTGGATCCACTAGCTAATATCCTATGTGGGCACATAGTTATGGGATAGGAAGATGTTCATTGGAACCCTAACCTAACATGGGGAGAGTTTCTATCTTACCGTATCCACTCAGTGCTTAGCCTCCATTCCCATAGAGTAGTTCATTTTCATTAACATTAAAATACTTGAGAGGGCCACCAACATTAGGCCTATCGACCCAAGGTATATTACACATGAAAGGGCCACCACCATTAGGTCTACCGAATCAAGGTACATTACATGGATAGCTCATTGAATCCTCAAGAAGGGCCACCACCATTAGGTCTACCGATTCAAGGTTCACTATTTCACACATGAAAGGGCCACCAACATTAGGTCTACCTATTCAAAATTTATCATCCCATTAGTTTATAGACTTATCATGAAGGGCTACCAACATTAGGTCTACCGGTTCAAGTAATATCCTAGAATACTTCATCATTCATTTATGAAAGGGCAACCAACAGTAGGTTTACCGATTTAAGGTTTATCATTACATTCATTCATAGACTCCTGATGAAAGGGATACCAACATTAGGTCTACCAATTTAAGACAAAGCCTTACAATACTTCATTAGTCATTTATAAAAGGGCTACCAATATTAGGTCTTCCGATTCCATGTTCATTAAGTCAAGACACATTCATTATACAATAAGAGGATGCCTAAGCCTACCAATTCAAGATACAACATTCAAGGTCACATTCATCAATACAAGAAAAGGATGCCTTAAGTCTACCAATTCAAGCTACATCAATCCACATTACTTTCATTTATACAAGAAGAGAATTCATAAGCCTACCAATTCAAGATATAACATTACATTATAGAAACCCTTCACATTCTATCATCATCATTCATGAGTGTTAATTGAGAGTAATCTTTCAATAATAACACAATTGCATTCTAAACAGGATCATAATACTTTCATTGAGATCACACACATATACTTCACATCATAATCATACATATATCCTTCATGAAATTGCCCTTCAATTCTATGAATCAATCTCAACCCAAAAATCTAGAAAACTACATTGGATAAGGGAATTAACATGATTCAATAACTAATTCAATATAAACATAAACAATTCAACATACTTTCATGATCAATCATGTAACACCCCGTATCTAAAATAGACCAGATTGCAGATTTCTAGTGTTGCAGGTGGCACTCACGGGCACCATCCACGGACCGTAGGATGACCCACGGTCCGTCCTACAGGTCTATGGTTTGTGTCAGCAACCTCCCCCAGAACACAGCCAGAAATTTGGCCAAGTGTTGACCCACGGCCAGACCTACGATCCGTAGGTCAGGTCACGGACCGTGGTTCGTGTCCGTGGATCGATGGCCCAAATAGTCCAGCTTCAGTTTTGATTGACGGTTAACCAGCACAGACCGTCAGTCGATCGACGGTCAGTAGGTCTGACCGTAGGTAAGGGTCAATAGTCAGTTAGCTGAAAATTGTTGATGAGTCAACTTCAGATAGTCATAACTTTTAGCACAAAAGGAATTATGTGTGCCATGACCTATGATATGATAGATACTTGAATCCTCTTTCCAACGCCACCGAGTTTGCTAAACTCCGACCTTCGAGTAAAATGTTATGCGCATTTTAGTGAAGGCCTGTCGAGCAGACCTGACCGACGAACCCAATCGACGGACCGTCGATTGATTGACGGCCCGTCAGTCCAATCCGTCAGTCACTCCGACAGCAATTAAGTTAGGGGTCTTTTGGTCTTTTCTTATTTCGTTTAACCCCTAAGATACGTCGTTTAGACCCTAAATCATGAGATTTTAATCAGTTTAAACCTAGAAACATTACTAGAACTTATCTAAGTCAAATCATTAATCAAACTTAGAAGAATTAGAACACTAAGAAAAGAAAAGAGGTCAAGAACCCTAGTTCAAGAACGCAACAAGGTTCTATCAGTTCCAGCCCTGAAATCGAAAGATTTCACCGTGGAATTCGTCACCAGGTATGTGGGATTTCACTAGTGGGTTCCTTTCACCCATTAGGTCCCTAGTTTTCAGTCAGTTTCTTGATTCCCTCATTATGACTAGACCTAGGGTTTCTAGAATTTCAACAGATCATCATGAATTAGTTATTTAAATGTTCCAAATCAGATTATCACGTTATTAATCAGTTTATTGCATGAATTTCAGAACCCTAGCTATGTATTTCTTTAGTTCTTGAATTACACATGCTAGGTCAGATATTTCATTATTCAGTTATACATG
>JAJOOS010008891.1:0-19143 GCA_029582725.1 Solanum chiquidenum
TTGGAATCGATAGATCGCCATAGGAGACTACATAATTGAGCATCAACCTTCTCCCATTGTGCTTTGACGTTATTATCTGTCTCACTAACCTTTGCCTTTTCATCTACCACACAAGTATTGTTGGTTAAGTGATCATGAACGCCTTGCCCCTTGCACCATAACTCAACCGAGGAAGCCCAAGCTAAATAGTTTGAGCTTCCCATTAATGGTTCTGAAGTGATCATAGCACTTGAACTACCTATATTCTTGGAGCCAAAAATATCAATCCCTAAAGACATATTATGAATTTAGAGAGAGGAAAAAAAAATAAGGCTGGTCAGAATCTGGAAAAAAAAGGGTGCAGTCGCCGGAAATTAGGTCTTACTGCCCGGAACTGGTCGGAATAAGAAAATAAATATATAGTCTGCCTCGGAATGGAGAGGCGACCTCAATGAAAAAAAAAATTGGTCGAAAAAAACTGGCCGGAAGTGTCGCACGCGCCAGCGCCAGCGCCAGCGCGTGATGCGCGTGGTGACGCGACCCTGGAACTCTTGGCGGCGTGTGAGGGCGCGTGACTCGGTGAAACTCAGAGGAGCTCACTGAGGTTTGCTCGTCTGAGTGTTCCGCACCTCATGGTGGTGTGGGTTGTCGCACTACACTTGCAAAACAAGACAACAATGCAAACCAGCCGTTGACAGTCACCGGATTCTGACTTCTTTTTTTTAAAAATTTTTTTTTTTTTGGGTAAGTTTCTCACCAATGCTCTGATACCATGTGAGAAATATATGAGAAAAATATTATTGAATTGTTGTTCTAATAATTACATAGAGAACCCTATTTATAGACACTATATAATACAATTCCTTACCAAATAGGAGACTATAAACTATTCCTATTTTGTGTAGGATTGTGTTTTCCTATTCTGTTCTAACAATTGTAATTTCTCTGTTTTCTCCAGTTGCCACTTCTCTGCGGTCTTCCTTTGCTGGAGAAAGGGGCATTACAAACTGCTCACTGGATTGCTGGGAGATCTGGACAGCACCTATTCCTCACTGATAAAGATAATGGGAAGCCTCCCCTCCTCCTAAGGATGGTTAATGATTCAGATGATCTCATGTTCATGTCAGTATCAATTTTAATACCTTTTTTCTATTAGAGGGAAGTGGCAAATACATCATTATGTAACACCGCCTTTGGCTTTCTGTGTAGGTCAGGATTACGCTCATTTAAGCGTCGTGTGGCATATGCAAATGCAAACTATGACCGTATCCTATGAGCTCAATTTTTCTTTTCAGGTTTCTTTTATATATATGCTTTAAGCACATAAATACGCTCGTGTAGTCTGCAAATGTTTCTGAAGGGAAACCTCAGAATAGTTATATTTGGGCTAGTAAAACTTTATGGTTTGGAATGTTCATTTGATTGGTGTTTCCTATACAAGTTAGATGTTGCTATGTCAGTGGAGTTTTCATAAATTTGATGTCATCTTGTAAAATTTCTATTCTTGAATACAGCCTCAGTACATGCTGTTAGGATTGAAGATGATGTCATTGTTCTTCCTTAAAGCTTCCACCAAAATTTTAGTGTTTAGGTCAGGGAATTTGACCTTTTTAAAATGGATGATGCTGGATTTGAGAAGATATTCACCCTTTAAATGCTCTATGATGAAATCTAAAAGTAGTGTTGATATGGATGTTCACCGATACACTATGCTGTAAATGACCCTTACAACAAAAATAGACACCTAATACTGACATTCTGTGATGCCACCTGCCAGTCGCATGGTTAACACCTCCATCTGCATCAGGCTAATGATAACTTCATCCTCAAAAACTGACCCACTTTCCTTTATTTTTCCGTAAAACTTGGTGTATTTCCTTAATGCGAAGGACTTATTGTCAAAAACTACAAACTAATCTAAATGATACTTCTCTCTATTGTTTTTATCTAGGTGTGCGATCTTTCCAACTGACTACTAACTTCCCTGACACATCAAGCAACTAATGAGATATTTCTCTCCAACTGGAATTTAATATTTCAAAAGTTCTTCTCTTAATTGATGTGCTAGTGAATTAATCTCCCTGGGGGTTAGCTCAGTTGGTAAAGGTTGTCTTAGGTCACAGGATCAGCCTTGCTCCAAACAAACTAACTCTGGCATTAAGTGGAAAGGGTAGAGGGCCAGACCCATCTTCCCCGTGTTTTGAATGTTGCTTTGGCCCAAAGGGTTGGCTCCAGGCGATTTTTTGCTCTTGATCAGACTGGTCAAAGTGGGTCAGTTTTTTTCTTACAGCCAATAATCAACAAGGGTGATAAAGATTCCACGTGTGGTATTGCTAGTTTGGTGTTCCCTATTTTTATGCAGTGGAGTGAATAGATCTATCTCCTATCCCTCTCAATATGGCTCTGCTCATTCTAGATTTTTTGTTTCTTGAGAAGGGATCTGAGTTCTAGCTTTGATGACATCCAATCCTCTTTTATTAACTGGTGTGCCTTGTGAAGTAGATTTCATTTTTCTAGTAGAAGTATATGCATACCTACATACCATACTGAATGGTATCTCGTTAACCGTTTTCTACAAAGATTAGTTTTTCCATTATCCATCTGTATGACATTCCTTTAACCAGCCAAGTCAAATTGGCATGGTTCTAGTTTGGAACACCTATATGCTTCCTTTCCAGTATTCTTATTATTATGATTGATCTTATTCTTCGATTTTATTACTTCTATTGTTTCGTTTACTTTGGTTATCTTTACTATTTTTGCTGTCCATACTTTCATTTCTTCAATATTTTCATTATAACTTTTTTAATCCTGCATTTTTTCAAGCATGTTATGAAAAACGATAGTCTTGAGCCGAGGGTCTATCGGAAACAACCTCTCTATCCCACAAAGGTAGCGGTAAGGTCTGCGTACACCTCACCTCCCCAGACCCCAATTGTGGGACCACACTGGGTATGATGTTGTTGATTGGTAGTTCAGTTGTTGTTTGGGTTGCACTTATTTCAGATGATCATTCCGGCAACTGAGCTTATTTTTTGTTATCATTTTGTGGTGCACACTACTCTGTCCTGCCATTATTATGTCCATTTTTTCCGGTCATTATCCCTACTGTTATTCCTGCGAGATTTTACACAACTTAAAGAGTTTTTCTGTGACATTGCCCAGACCAGAATGCTTCTGAGCTGTCTCAGTTTTGAAATTTTTATCCCTCGCTAAACTCATCTTCTTGTTGTGTTGTTTCAACATTACTCACGCTTTTCTAACAAATACCTTCTATGTATAAGTATTTATGACAAAGAAAATCTGAGTTGGTTTTCCATCTTGAACATTAGACTATTAAGTTATATTGTCCCGCAATGAAGAAATATATATTGTATCCAAAGGTGTCTGCACATATTCACCATCCTTTATCTAATTGCTGACATTGTATTTGTGCCAACATTTACTAAGCCTCTTCTCTCGTGACTAACTCCTCATCTAAGTCCGCGTGTGAACCCCAAATCTTGGCATTATGATCAGGATGGTGTTGAGTTACAATGTCCTATGTTGGAGATATGAGCAGTTAATAAGGGTCTTGCATTATTCCATCCATAACCTTAAGGTTTTGGATTGCGTGCTTAATGTTTTCCACATAATGAATTGTCTATTTCTAAAAGTTTAAATTGTTAGAGTAGGTTATTTTAACTCATCAAATTTAGGTCTGAAACACCCCTTCAAGTGGACAACTAATTCTTTTTGGGCCAAGTACGTTAAGATATTTTGTTGATAGATGGCAATGAGTTTAACCCAACACATCTATTTTATGCCTATTTAATTGGGTAACTGTCTCATTTAAAATTCTAGAGGGATATATTTCTTTATTTATGACTAGTATACATTACCGTTGGTTTGAATTTCTATTTAGCTACTATTTCTTTCTGACTAGTCATGCCACTTGCTATTTTTCATTAGTTAACTTGTATTTTGTATCGATTCCCCCTTGTGATTGAGTTAGTATATATTCCAGTTGTTTGCTGTTTAGTTTGCATCTACTTTAGTGGCTTTGGTGAGCGATGCTGGACTGGGGTCATATCTTCGGTCGGGGCCGGGGGTGAGGGGAAGAAGTGGTAAGTGGGTTGAGGGGTCTTCTAGACTAAGAGTAGGGTTGGTCCATAGATCTAGTGAGGATTCTCAAGAAGAGAAAGATTAACATGGCTTGCATCTAGGAGACCAAATGGGTAGGTACCAAGCCTCGGATGTGGACGACTTTAAGTTGTGGTACTCAGGACTAGAGGGAAAAGAATGGAGAAGCATTTTAGTAGATGGTAACTTAGGGAGCAACTGGTGGAGGTTAGGACTATCAATGACTGGGTGATGATGGTTAAGCTAGTCATTGGAGGGCTTACTGTGAACATTATTAGTACTTGCATGCTGCAAGTGGGCTTGGATGAGGAGGTCAAGAAGCACTTCTAGGAGTATATATCTGGATGAGGTGGTGAGGGGTATACCACACTCTAAAAGCTTTTCATTGGTGGAGATTTCAATGGTTACATTGGGTCAACCACTACAGTTTTGATGGTATGCATGGAGGTTTTGGTTTTAGGGTTAGAAATAGAGGAGGAACTTCGCTTCTGGATTTTTCTAAAAATTTTGAGTTGGTGATACCTATATCGTGCTTTCCAAAAAAAGGACCATGACTGATCGAGAATCAAATGGAGTGGCTTTACTCCTGCTCGAACCTGGGAGATTGGGAGAAGTTAATGACGATGGGGGCTTGGGGGAGTAGTGGAGATACGAACAACATGTGGGATAAAACAACTAGTTGCTCTAGGAAAGCAACTAGATTGCGAAAGAGGTATTAGGGGCAACTTTTTTGGCCATCGAGGGGATTGGTGGTGGAATGGAGAAGTCCAAGGCAAAGTGGAAGCAAAGAAGGTTGCTTATGCAAAGTTGGTGGTGAGCAAAGAAAAGGAGGAGAGGTGGACAAATGGCTTATGCAAAGGTGGTTAGACCGACTTTGTTGTATGAGGTGCAACATTAACCAGTCAAGAACTCCCATGTTCAAAAGATGCAAGTGGCGAAAATGAGGATGTTGAGATGGATGTGTGGGCATACTAGGAGCGATAAGGGTATGGATGAGGATATTCAAGACAAAGTGAGAGTGACCTCCGTGGTGGGCAAGATGACAGAAAGGTGACTGAGATGGTTTTAGCATGTGAAGAAGAGATGTGCAGATGCCCAGTGAGGAGGTGTGAGTGGGTGGATATGGTAGGGACGAGAAGAAGCAGAGGTAGGCTGAAGAAGTATTAGGGAGAGATGATTTGATAGGATACGCATACCTTCAGCTTATCGAGGACATGACCTTAGTTACGAGGGTGTGGAGGTCGCGGATAAGGGTAGAAGGCTAGTATGTAGTTGGGCATTGTCTTAGTAATAGTGTATTCATGTAGTCTTTGGCTTGATGGTAGTCTAGAGCACTGTGTCTGTCGTAGTATTAGCCTATTCATATAATCTTTGGCTTTTCATATCTATTATCATATGTTGTTTACTATGTTTAGGTGATCGCACCTTGTTGTTGATGTTACGGTTCCTTGCATATATGCCCCGCATTGCTTCCCTATTAGTTGTCACCTGCAATATTTGGTTCATGCCTGTTGATCATCACAAATGCCACTCTTTCTTGGCAGAGAATACTTGGGTTCAAACTTTCCATCTCTTCCTTATATGGATTCTTCCACAGTAGAATTATCTTGAATTCTCCTTGAGCACCCTTGACTATAATCCTTTGTCTTAACCTTTTCCTGGTACTATTCGGTTCTATGTACCATGTGAAGCTGTAGGCTGTAGTTCTAGGTTTTACACGACATGGTTATATGAAATTTACCAATACTAGAGTTATTTTTATCCTTAACTCATCTCTAAGATGTTGTTGGATGGAGAACATCGTCAATCCGTCGTCAGGATGAACTTCCAAAGGTTGGTATTCAGTTGACTTATCTGCATTGTGTGTTAGAGTACTAATTTGTTCTTTTATGTGTAAATGGTTTTCTTTTCACTCTTCTCCAGTCTAACCTTCAAATAAAGGATCAGAAATACCCACATATCGTAAACGTTGAGCAAGAAACCACTCTGGATATCAACCATAAAGTATCTTCACTGGAAGGGAAGAAAATGGCTGATTTAGAAGGTTTGTAAACCCTCTACTTCTATTTTTGAAGCATACCCAGCCTCACTCAAAGGAAGAAAATAAAGTAATAATGTACGATGCTTGCTCTATTTTTTACTTCAACTGTAGTTTACCACATGTGCATCACTCATTTTCGGTAGTAAAGGTTATAATATATATTATTCTTATTGGAGATCAGTAATGCTTTCTGATTCCGCAGGCAGAGAGATTGTTTGATATCACGTAAGTCATCCTTTAATATTATTTCATAAAAAAACAAGAAAACCTTTGCATTAACTGATATGTACAGGATTTTGAGCAGTAGGATGTCAGCAACACACTTTTTCCTATTTTAACTTGGAATACTTTATATTGAAAGTTTCTTAATTAGAATAACTTATTAAATTGAATAATTGATTAAAGATTTGGGGAAACTGAGGTCCTTCGACTATGTCCAGGACTATCTTTAATTTGTTCATATATAAGAAAAATAATAAAGCAGATATCAACCCCATAGTGATTTGGATCCTTGATGACCCGGGTATTGCAGATTGTTGGTGATAGTCTTAGTCCTTTATCTATTCTCCAGACAGATTATTATAACTAATAGCAAATTATGTAATAAAGCTATTCATTCTTTTGGCATGCTGCTCCTGGAGATTTTAGAAGAGGACTTCGTTGATTACTAACATCTTAATGACAATTAGTACATTTTATTCAGTATTCAGCTCTTCTTTTGTCCGTCCTTTTTCTTCTTTTGGTTATAGTCTACTATGTGGTTATTTGCTGCACGATCTTTTGCATCATTGGGGTTCTCACATAACCTTTCTTTGCCCATTTAGAGGAGATGATTGAAGGCCTTACACAAGTACCATGGGAACGAATTGATGTTAGCTTTCATGAAAGCAGACAACGATATGTTGCACACAATACTATTCAGGTAAGCTTTAGATCCATTTTTCTTGCTGATTCTAGTTAAGCCACATGTACTATGTTTGTTTTCCTTATTATGTATTCAACTTTTAAATTTTTGAAGTTTCGACTTAGTAGATTGTTTGAGCCTTTTGCTGAAAACTGTTAGCTACAACTGTAAGTGCTATGCCTTAGCTTATTCAAATGGATGAACATTCAGTGATACCAGTGGTTCGGTATATATTGAGGAAGCTGTTTTTAAAAAAAAATTAATCTTGATTGGTCAGTTACAATGGGAAGTTCTTACACAGAGAGAAGGAAATATGTTATCAATGTTGAGCTCACTTTTGCTGCAAGTGTATCCATTAGTTTACAATGCTTTAATTTTCAAATTGGTGGATGACATTTTCTGAACATACATTTCACAATACCCGCAGGATTACATCAGAGTTAGAATGTAAATTGTTTTTGGTGATCTCCTTACCCGAGTAATTAACAAAGCAAAACTTGTTTGTTTTCATTCTAGTCTAAGGATATGGAACAGATAATTTTTGTTGCGAGAATACTTTAGTTTATATTTGTATGGTCTGTTGGCTGCGATGCAATTTAAACAGCATCCTCCCACTCAAAGTTTCCTCCTTTTGCAATTATCTCTACATGCATTCTCTTGTCTCTCGCCTCATGCAATAAGCAGCAGTAAAATAGCGGGAGTAGTATCTGGTCATCTCCTTTTCTTGGTCTATTATGTGCAAACAGATGTTAGCAGTGAATACAAATTTCTGTTTGCAATCTAAAGGGTTAGACATATTAGGCAAAGTCAGCAACTAACAGTATTTTGTCTGTTTGCAATCTAAACGGTTAGACATATCAGGACTTGTAATCGTTGCAAAGTGCTTTGTATATTCTGTCTTTGGCGTGTTAAACTCCCCGTAGCAACTAAATTGTGAATTTTGTTTTACTTTCTTCTCGGAATTTCTTTCTAGTGTTGTATTGTGCTTATTTTGTTTATTTTGCTTAATTTAGGTGAAAACTTATTGGCTTAATTCAGATGGCGCAGATGTGATTGAACATATGATAGATAACTTCCTTCTCTAATTGTCTGTCATGGTGGATTGACTGTCATGGTGAGATCTCCTTTTGATTTTCAGTAACACATATGGACTCTTAGTCACAAGCATAGCCGCGAATTGGAGCATCGTCATCGCTAATATCGTTGTCTTGTATGTATATCATGTGTGAGTGTATCTTCAAAAACCTCACAAATTTTTCCTTGATCAGAATTTTTGCAACATGTTCTCTCATTTGTGCTTTACTTTATTTTGTTGATGGATTGATGGAATTTTAATTTGTGAGTGACTATAATGGAAAGAAATGTTCAGTCGATTAATCAATCAAATAAGTATCTATCCCAAATTATTTGTGAGTGACTGTATGTTCATATTCATTCTGCTTTATTGGGGCCAATTGCTGCATTGACAAACTGATTTTTCTTCCTATGATCATACTGTTATTCGTTTTATTTCCCCACCCATATGTTCTAGACATAACTGTCACGATCCAAAAATGGGCGTGATGACATTTGTCTATTTCCACCAAGAAAAGTTAGTCTCAACTCAATGAAATAAAAGAAGAGCGGAAAGATAAAATAAGAACAAGATAAAAGCAGAAAACTTATTCTTTCTATTAACATCTCAAAACCTGGTTGTCACTTTTACAAGCCTTTAATACAAAAAGTGTGTGACTATATGTAATGTTTTCCTAACTCATTACGGTGGTCTTCATAAAAAAAAAATCAGAATTTTTTTGGGTGCTCCGAGGCTCTAGATTCGTGGGCTAATACTCACGAAAAATCAAGAAAGTTGTGTAATTCCTATAAGTTGGCTTATAAATGTGAAAATATGATAGAAAAATGGTGGGACTGTACGTAATGCTTCTCCAATGCATTACAGAGGTCCTCATAAAAAAAATTTAGAAAAATATTTTGGTTGCTTCCAGACGGGCTAATACACACGAAAAACAAAAGAACGTTGCGTAATTCCTTATTGTTGGCTTGTAAATGCGAAAATATTTTTGAAAAAAATGGTGGGACTGTACGTAACGCTTGACCAACTTATTACGGAGGTTCTTTTAAAGTTTTTCAAAAAAAAAACTGTGTGCTATGAGGCGCCAGATCCATGGGCTAATACACATGAAAATCCAAGAAAGACACATAATTCCTTAAAGTTGGCTTCTAAATGCGAAAATATGCCAAAAATGATGCGTCTTAACGAACGACCATGAAAATTTCGGCCAAAAACAAGTCGGAATCCCAAATCACCAAAAATCCATGGACAATAGTACACAAAAATCGGTAAAATCTGGTTTCACCTGCTTTGGGGCTCGTTTGAACTTGAAAATGTGCATGTTTGCCCTCGGGACCAATTGACTCTATTACTAAGGTCTTAACGGACGTCCATGAAAAATTTCAAACAAGCCGAAATCTTGAATCACAAAAAATTCATGGACTATAACACACGAAAATCGGCAAAAATCTGATTTTACATGCTTTGGGGCTCGTTTGAACTTGAAAATGGGCTCGTTTGCCCCTCATGACCAACTGGCTCCATTACTAAGGTCTTAACGGACGTCCATGAAAAATTTCAGCAAAAAACAAGTTGGAATCCAGAATCACCAAAAATCTATGGACTATAGCACACGAAAATCAGCAAAATCTGGTTTTACCTGCTTTGGGGCTCGTTTGAACTTGAAAATGAGTTTATTTGCCCCTTGGGACCAAC
This sequence comes from Solanum chiquidenum, assembly GCA_029582725.1. Lineage (NCBI taxonomy): Eukaryota > Viridiplantae > Streptophyta > Magnoliopsida > Solanales > Solanaceae > Solanum > Solanum chiquidenum. The sequence continues at coordinate 9,814 of JAJOOS010008891.1, forward strand.
TGACTCCATTACTAAGGTCTTAACCGACATCCATGAAAAATTTCGGCCAAAAACTAGCCGGAATCCCGAATCACAAAAAATCCATGGACAATTATAGCACACGAAAATCGGCAAAATATGATTTTACTAGCTTTAGGGCTTGTTTGAACTTGAAAATGGACTCGTTTACCCCTCGGAATCAATTGGCTCCATTTCTAAGGTCTTAACAGATGTACATGAAACATTTTGACCAAAAATAAGTTAGAATCCCGAATCATCGAAAATCTATAGAATAGCACACGAAAATCAGCAAAATCTGGTTTTACCTGCTTTGGGGCTCGTTTGAACTTGAAAATGGGTTTGTTTATCCCTCGGGACCAACTGACTCCATTACTAAGGTCTTAACGTACGTCCATGAAAAAGTTCAGCCAAAAACAAGCCAAAATCCTGAATCACCAAAAATTCATGGGCTATAGCACACGAAAATTAGCAAAATTTGGTTTTACCTGCTTTGGGGCTCGTTTGAACTTGAAAATGGGCCCGTTTGCCTCTCGGGACCAACTAGCTCCATTCCTAAGGTTTTAACGGACGTCCATGAAAATTTTTGGCCAAAAACAACCCAAAATCCCAAATCACAAAAAATTCATGGATTATAGCTCACGAAAATCGACAAAATTTGGTTTTACATGCTTTGGGGCTCGTTTGAACTTGAAAATGGGATTGTTTGTCCCTCGGAACCTACTGGCTCCATTACTAATGTCTTAACGGACGTCCGTGATCTGGAATCCCAAATCACTAAAAATCTATGGACTATAACACATGAAAATTGATAAAATCTGGTTTTACCTACTTTGGGACTCATTTGAACTTGAAAATGGGTTTGTTTACCTCTAGGAACCAACTGCTCTATTACTAAGGTCTTAATGGACGTCCATGAAAAATTTCGGCAAAAAATAAGCCAAAATCTCGAATCACTGAAAATCCATGGACTATAGCACACGAAAATTGGCAAAATATGGTTTTACCTACTTTGGGGTTCGTTCGAAGTTGAAAATGGGCCAATTTTCACCTCGGTACCTACTGACTCAATTACTAAGGTCTTAACGGATGTTCATGGAAAATTTAAACCAAAAACAAATTAAAATCTCGAATCATAAAAAATCCATGGACTATAAGACATGAAATCGGCAAAACCTAGTTTTACCTACTTTGGGGCTCGTTTTAACTTGAAAATGGGTCTGTTTGCCTTCGGGACCAACTTGCTCCATTAATAAGGTCTTAACGAACGTCCATGAAATTTTTTGGCAAAAAACAAGCCAAAATCCCAAATCACAAAATATCCATGGACTTTGCACTCGCAAATTGGTAAAATCTGGTTTTACCTGCTTTGGCGTTCTTTTGATCTTGAAAATGGGCTCGTTTGCCCCTCGGGACCTACTAACTCTATTACTAAGGTCTTAACGGACGTCCGTGAAAAATTTCAACCAAAAACAAGCAGGAATCCCAAATCACCAAAAATCCATGGACTAAAGCACACAAAAATTGGTAAAATCTGGTTTTACATGCTTTGGGGCTCTTTTGATCTTGAAAATGGGCTTGTTTGCCCCTTGAGACCTACTGACTCCATTACTAAGGTCTTAACGAACGTCTATAAAAAAAATCGGCCAAAAAGAGCTGGAATCCTGAATCATAAAAAATCCATGGATTATAGCACAAGAATATCGGTAAAATCTTATTTTACCGGCTTTGGAGTTCGTTTGAACTTGAAAGTTGGCCCATTTATCCCTCAGGACAATCGGGTTCCATTACTAAAGTCTAAACAAACGTCTATGAAAAAATTCAGCCAAAAACAAGCCGAAATCTCGAATCACAAAAAATCCATGCACTACAGCACACGAAAATCGACAAAATATGGTTTTACATGCTTTGGGCTCGTTTGAACTTGACAATGGGCATGTTTTCCTATAGGGACCAACTGGCTCCATTACTAAGGTCTTAACGGACATCCATGAAAAATTTCAACAAATAACAAGCCGGAATCCCGAATCACAAAAAATCCATGGAATATAGCTCACGAAAATCAGCAAAATCTGGTTTTACCTACTTTGGGACTCGTTTGAATTTAAAAATGAGCCAGTTTGCCCCTTAGGACACACTGGCTCCATTACTAAGGTCTTAACAGACGTCCATGAAAATTTTTGGCCAAAAATAAGTCGGAATCCCGAATCACCAAAATTTCATGGACTATAACACATGAAAATAGTAAATCTGGTTTTACCTGCTTAAGGGATCGTTTGAACTTAAAAATTGGCTCGTTTACCCCTCGGGACCAACTGGCTCTGTTACTAAGGTCTGAACAGACGTACATGAAAATTTTCGGCCAAAAACAAACCAGAATCCTGAATTACCAAAAATCCATAGATTATGCACAAGAAAATCAGAAAAATCTGGTTTTACATGCTTTGGGGATCGTTTGAACCTAAAAATGGGTCTGTTTGCCCCTCGGGACCAACTGGATCCATTACTAAGGTCTAAACGGACGTTCATGAAAAAAATTGGCCAAAAACAAGTCGAAATCTCGAATCACAAAATCCATGGACTATAGCTCACGAAAATCGGTCAAATTTAGTTTTACATACTTAGGGGCTTGTTTGAACTCGAAAATGGGACCGTTTGCCCCTCAAAACCTATTGGCTCCATTACTAATATCTTTACAGACATCCGTGCAAAATTTTGGCAAAAAAAAAGTCTGAATCCCAAATTACTAAAATTCCATGGACTATAGCACACGAAAATTGATAAAATTTGGTTTTACTTGTTTTGGAGCTCGTTTGAACTTGAAAATGGGTATGTTTGCCCCTCGATAGCAACTGGCTCCATTACTAAGGTCTTAACAGACTTCCATGAAAACTTTTGACAAAAAAACAAGCCGAAATCTCAAATTACCGAAAATTCATGGACTATAGCTCACGAAAATTGGCAAAATCTAGATTTACCTATTTTGAGGCTCGTTTGAATTTGAAAATGGGTCAGTTTTCCCCTTGGGACCAATTGGCTTCATTACTAAGGTTTTAATGGACGTTCATGAAAAAAATTGGCAAAAAATAAGTCAGAATCTCGAATCACCAAAATTCCATGGACTATAACACATGAAAATCTGTAAAATCTGGTTTTACCTTCTTTTGGGGTCGTTTAAACTTGAAAATGAGCATGTTTGCCCCTCGGGACCAACTGGCTCCATTCGTAAGTTGTTAACGGACGTCCATGAAAAATTTCGGCCAAAGACAAGCCAGAATCTTGAATCACAAAAAATTCTTGGACTATAACACATGAAAATTGGTAAAGTCTGGTTTTACCTACTTTGGGCTCTTTTGAACTTGAAAATGGGCTCGGTTGCCCCTCGGGACCAACTGGCTCCATTACTAAGGTCTTAGCAGACGTACATTAAAAATTTTGGCCAAAAACAAGTTGTAATCCCGAATCACCAAAAAATCATGGACTATATAGCTCACGAAAATCAGTAAAATTTGGTTTTACCTGGTTTGGGGATCGATTGAACTTAAAAATGGGTTTGTTTGCCCATCGGGACCAACCGACTCCATTACTAAGGTCTTAACGAACACCCATAAAAATATTTGGCCAAAAACAAGCCGGAATCCTGAATCACCGAAAATCCATAGATTATAACACAGGAAAATCGGCAAAATCAGGTTTTACCTGCTAGAGGCTCTTTTGAACTTGAAAATGGGCCCGTTTTCCCCTCGGGACCAACTGGCTCCATTACTAAGGTCTTAACGGACGTCCATGAAACATTTCGGCCAAAAACAAGCCGGAATCCTAAATCAGAAAAAATCCATGGACTATAACTCACGAAAATTGGCAAAATTTGGTTTTATATGCTTTGGGGCTCGTTTGAACTCAAAAATGGGCATATTTGCCCCTCGAAACCCACTGGCTCCATTACTAATATCCACGGATTATAGCACACCAAAATTGGCAAAATCATGTTTTACTTGCTTTGGGTCTCATTTGAATTTGAAATTGGGCCCGTTTCCCCTCAGGACCAACTGGCTCAATGACTAAGGTCTTATGAGACGTCAGTGAAATTTTTTGGCTAAAACCAGGCCGGAATCCCGAATCACAAAAAATGAATGGACTATAGCACACGAAAATTGGCAAAATCAAGTTTTACCTATTTTTGGGGTTCATTTAAACTTGAAAATACGTGTGTTTGCTCTTTGCGACCAACTGTCTCAATTACTAAGGTCTTAACGAATGTCCATGAAAAATTTTAGCGAAAAAGACAAGTTCTCGAATCACAAAAAATTCATGGACTATGGCACACGATAATCTGCAAAATCAAGTTTTACCTGCTTTTGAGGCTCGTTTAAACTTGAAAATGCGTTTGTTTGCTCCTCGGGACCAACTGTCTCCATTACTAAGATCTTAACAAACGTCCATGAAAATTTTGACAAAAAAATAAGTCAAAATTCCAAATCACCAAAAATTCATAAACTATAGCACATGAAAGTCGACAAAATCTGGTTTAACCTGCTTTGGGGCTCGTTTGAACTTGAAAATGGCCATGTTTTCCCCTCTAGACTAACTGACTCCATTACTAAGGTCTTAACAGACGTCCATGAAAAATGTTGGCCAAAAACAAGCCGTAATCCAGAATTACAAAAATCCATGGACTATATAGCACACGAAAATCTGCAAAAATCTGGATTTACATACTTTGAGACTCGTTTGAGATTGAAAATTAGCTCGTTTGCCCCTTGCATCCAACTAGCTCCATTACTAAGGTCTTAACAGACGTCCATGAAAAAATTTGGCCAAAAACAAGCCAAAAATCCTGAATCACAAAAAATGCATGGACTATAGCACACGAAAATTGGCAAAATCTGATTTTACTTGCTTTAGGCCTCGTTTGAACTTGTCGTCTACCCCTCAGGACCAACTGGCTCTATTACTAAGGTTTTAACGGATGTCCATGAAAAAATTTCGGCCAAAAACAAGCCGAAATTTTGAATCACTAAAAATCTATGGACTTTACCTGCTTTGGAGCTCGTTTGAACTTGAAAATGGGCATGTTTACCCCTTGAGACCAACTGATTCCATTACTAAGGTCTTAACGGACGTCCATGAAAAATTTCGGCAAAAAAAAGTCGAAATCCCAAATCACAAAAAATACATGGACTATAGCACATGAAAATTGGCAAAATCTGGTTTTACCTGCTTTGGCCTCGTTTAAACTTGAAAATGGGCCCATTTTCCCCTCGGGACCAACTGGGTCCATTACAAAGGTCTTAACGGACGTCCATGAAATTTTTTGGCAAAAAACAAGCTGGAATCACGAATCACCAAAAATCCATGGAGTAGCAGACAAAAATTGGTAAAAAAATTTGGTTTTACCTGCTTTGAGGCTCGTTTGAACTTGAAAATGGACCCTTTTACCCCTCGGGACCAACTGTCTCCATGACTAAGGTCTTAACGGATGTCCATTAAAAATTTCGGCAAAAAATAAGCTGAAATCCCAAATCACCAAAAATTCATGGGCTATAGCACACGAAAATCGATAAAATCTAGTTTTACCTGCTTTGGGGCACGTTTGAACTTAGAAATGGGCCCGTTTACCCCTCAGGATCAACTGGCTTTATAACTAAGGTCTTAATGAACGTGTATTAAAAAATTTCGGCCAAAAACAAGCTGAAATCCAGAATCACCAAAAATGCATGGACTATAGCACACGAAAATTGGCAAAATCTAGTTTTACCTGCTTTGGAGCTCGTTTAAACTTGAAAATGGGCCCTTTTCCTCTTGGGACCAACTGGTTCCATTACTAAGGTCTTAACATACGTCCATATTTTTTTTTGCCAAAAATAGGTCGAAATCCTGAATCATCAAAAATCCATGGACATAACACACGAAAATCGGTAAAATGTGGCTTTACCTGCTTTGGGCTCGTTTGAACTTGAAATTGGGTCCATTTGCCCCTTGGGACCAACTTGCTCCATTACTAAGGTCTCAACGGACGTCCATGAAAAATTTCGGCCAAAATTGCGAATCACCAAAAATAATGGACTATAGCACACGAAAATCGACAAAATCATGTTTTTCCTGCTTTGGTGCTCATTTGAACTTGAAAATGGGCCAGTTTTCCCCTCGGGACCAACTGGCTCCATTACTAAGGTCTTAACAGACGTTCATGAAAAAATTCGGCCAAAAATAAGCCGGAATTTCGAATCACAAAAATCAATGGACTATAGCACAAGAAAATCGGTAAAATCTGGTTTTACCTGCTTTGGGCTCGTTTAAACTTTAAAATGGGCATGTTTGCTCTTTGGGACCAACTGGCTCCATTAGGGCAGAAAGAAATAATAGAAAAAGAGCACCAGTATAAAGATCTTCATTAGTGCGTGAACCGATTGTATACCACCACTGATAAACACCAGAATAAGCGATATTCACTGGGCCAAGAGCACCCCCTTCGAGTAAAAGCTTCCACAGCCGGTTGACCAAAATAAGGATCCCAAATTGCATGAGCAATAGGTCTTACATGTAGCACATGAAAATCGGCAAAATCTAGTTTTATCTGTGTTGGGTCTCGTTTGAACTTGAAAATGGGCTCATTTGCCCCTCGGGACCAACTGGTTGCAATATTAAGGTCTTAACGGACGTGCATGAAAAATTTCGGCCAAAAACAAGCTGGAATCCCGAATCACCAAAAATCCATGGACTATAGCACATGAAAGTCAATAAAATCTAGTTTTACCTGCTTTGGGGCTCGTTTGAACTTGAAAATGGGCTTGTTTGCACCTCGGGACCAAATAGCTCCATTACTAAGGTCTTAACAGACGTCCATTAAAAATTTTGGCAAAAAACAAGCCGGAATCTTGAATTACCAAAAATTCATGGACTATAGCACACGAAAATCGGAGGAGTTCAATTGAAATCCATAACCCACAAATTTCCTGGATGAAAGCTTAGAGTAAAACACCAAAAATAGCTGATGAACTAAACAAAGCTGCTTCAGAGGAATACAAGACGTCATCTGTAGAAAACGGAGGTGAGGAAGGAGAGATCGTGGGGGAATCGGATGATATGGCCTCGTCTTTAGGGAAACAAATCACTATGAAACATCCATTAGAACATTCTTGGACATTTTGGTTCGATAACCCATCAGGGAAATCGAAACAAGCTGCTTGGGGTAGTTCCATTCGCCCCATTTACACCTTTTCCACTAGTGAAGATTTTTGGAGTGTGTACAACAACATCCACCACCCAAGCAAGTTGGTCGTGGGTGCAGACTTCCATTGTTTTAAAAATAAAAATTGAGCCAAAGTGGGAGGATCCTGTATGTGCCAATGGAGGGAAGTGGACGATGAAAGTTTCTAGGGGTAAATCTGATACCTGCTGGCTGTATACGCTTCTGGCACTGATTGGAGAGCAATTTGATTATAAAGATGAAATTTGTGGAGCGGTTATTAATGTTCGAGTTAGACAAGAAAAAATAGCTTTGTGGACCAGGAATGCTGCCAATGAAACAGCTCAGGTGAGCATTGGTAAACAATGGAAAAAGTTTCTGGATTACAATGACACAATTGGCTTTATATTTCATGATGATTTAAAGAAGCTTGACAGAGCTGCCAAGAATCGTTATTCCGTGTAGTTCTATCGTTACAACAGGGAATGCAATCAATACAGTTACAGTGGTAGTATACTTGTTTACTGAAGAATCAGCAGTCACTTGTGGCTGCATGTTTTACCTCTTGCATTGGCATTGCCAATTTTCGTATAGGGAATTTGTTTGGTTTTGAATTTTTTTGAAGACTTAACAATTGGCCATATGCGACTTGTATTAGTACCGATATTATAGAGGATTTTTGCTATTTCTGTGAAATTGACAGCACTTAGCATTCTTACGTATGTGCATTGCTTTCAAAAAAAAAAATCGGGAAAATCTGATTTTACCTGCTTTAGGCGTTTGAACTTGAAAATGGGTTTGCATGCCTCTCGGGACCAACTGCTCCATTACTAAGGTCTTAACAGACGTCCATGAAAATTTTCGGCCAAAAAAACAAGTCTGAATCCTGAATCACAAAAAATATATGGTCTATAGCACACGAAAATCGGCAAAATCTGGTTTTTTTAAAGCTTTGGGGATCATTATAACTTGAAAAAATGGGTCCATTTACCCCTCGGGACCAACTGACTCCATTACTAAGTTCTTAACGGTCCATGAAAAATTTCGGCTGAAGACAAACCAAAATCCTGAATCACAAAGAATCAATGGACTATTGCACACGAAAATCGGTAAAATCTGGTTTTTACATGCTTTGGGGCTTGTTTGAACTTGAAAATGGGTATGTTTGCCCCTTGAGACGAACTGGCTCCATTACTAAGGTCTTAAGGAATGTCCATGAAAAATTTCGGCCAAAAACAAGTCGGAATCCCGAATCACCAAAATTCCATGGACTACACGAAAATTAGCAAAATCTGATTTTACCTGCTTTGGGGCTCGTTTGAACTTGAAAATGGGCTCGTTTGCCCCTCGGGACCAACTGGCTCCATTACTAAGTTCTTAACGGACGTCCATGAAAAATTTCGGCCAAGGACAAGCCAGAATCGTGAATCACAAAAAATTCATGGACTATTGCACACGAAAATCAACAAAATTTGGTTTTACATGCCTTGAGGCTCGTTTGAACTTGAAAATGGGCCCGTTTGCTCCTCGTGACCAACTGGATCCATTACTAAGGTCTTAACAGACGTCCATGAAAAATTACGGCAAAAAACAAGCTGAAATCCAGAATCACCAAAAATGCATGAACTATAACATACGAAAATTAGCAAAATCTGATTTTATCTTCTTTAAGGCTCGTTTAAACTCAAAAAATAGACCCATTTGATAAACAAGCCAGAATGCACAAAAGTATCACCATTAACTAAAAACTAGATGCGGCAATAATAAAATATTAACTAGGGGATAAAATAATGAAACCCAAAACATGAGGAACATAAACTGCTTAATCGACCTCCTCAATTTTGTAAATCAATTAATATACACTATTTACAAATAAATAAGTAAACAAACTAGGGGTAAACATGTATTTTTTTATTTTAATTCATATATAATTAATACTCACATAACTTATTCCACTTTCTACCCTGCATAAGATTATATATAGATTTCCTGATAAGTGATGTGAGTATTAATTATGTAGAATTACTAAAACACAATCAAACACCATTTAAAATTAATACATGAATAACTTTTATATAATATTTGAAACTTACCAATCAAACATGGTATAAAGTTAATACATGAAGTCATGGATAACTTTTATT
>JAJOOS010008892.1:0-17081 GCA_029582725.1 Solanum chiquidenum
GAGAACCTCATGAAAAGGGGTATCCAAGTGAGCCCTAGGTGTTTCCTGTGTGGAGAAGAGGCTGAAACAGTTAATCACCTCTTTCCTCACTGTAGGATCACTAATATTTTGTGGAGCATTTTCATCAATTCGAAGGACCTATCTTGGGTGATGCCAAGAAATATTATCCAGGCCCTGAAGATATGGAGTAGCTTTGCCTACATTTCTGGTCATAAAGAAAGATGGAAGACCATCCCCACCTGTATCTGGTGGTCTGTGTGGAAAGAGAGGAACCTCAGATGTTTCCAGAACAAAAGTAACAGCATCCAGAAGATGAAGATGAATTGCTTGGTTTTATTTCATTTTTGGTGTAAACAGGAGTATATGGAAGATCTAGAATCAGTAATGAATGCTTTAGGCACCTTGTAATTTTTGTTTATTTAGGATTGAAGATCTTCCTGATACTCTCCTTTTATTTGTAATTAGTAAACCTGTAACAAGTTGTGGCAGGTTTGATTTTTTGGAATATAATACAAGACTGTTACCTTCTAAAAATAAAAAAATAAAAAAATACAACATTTTAATATACAGATGTGTATTCAAACTCAAACATGTAAATCTTAATGCACATCTTGAATCTGATTCATGAGTCTTAATCTTAATAGAAAACAAATAAGGCCTAAGGCATATTTAGAAATGAAAATGGCCAACCACAAAGCCATGAAATAAACTGAGGCAGTAAAATGTTATGTAACTCAAGCAATAAGTATTTAAAGGAGACTACAATCTAGTGAAGACAAATGAATATGTACTCATGGATGATTCTTCCATCTATGAGTAAACATATGGCATTTAATTAATTTAAGGATATTGGTTTGGCTTGCATTGCTAGGCCCTTTTTTTCTTTTCTTTTTTGATTAACGAGAAATCCACGAGGGCTAGTAGCGCAAGGATCAGAAATTGGTGAATAACGGGCCCACTCTTTCCACCCTTCTCAACTTAAATATCGGGCTTTTGTTTATAGCAAGTTTGAACCCGTGAAGTGCACCTAACCCACACATCACGTGTTGCACTCTTACTTCTAAACCAAAGCCCTAGGGGTGCTTGCAATGCTAGACTTGTAATGTTAAAACTTCCATCAATAGGAGAAAAGGGGAAATGGACCATAACAGATTAGCTTGGTACTTGCTGAATGCATTCCCAGACAACTTTCCAGAAGCCCACCTAAATACCACACCTTACCTAATTGTTTGACAAGTACTTAACAGCAAACATAGGCAACTACAAGTGACAACTTACTTGATTATTTGACAAGTTCTGGACAGCGATCATTCCCGTGTGTGGAGGCACAAGGGGACCCCAAAACATTGCCAGACAATGCATGTGTTCAGGAGTGTACTTGAGCATACGGTGACGACCATTTTGATCCTCAATGGCATAAATAGGTACAGTTTGATAGCGCCTCCAACCAATAGAAACAATAATTGGATCCCTAGTCTTCAGCACTTTCTTGTGCCACCTGTGCCGCTTCAACCGAACCTGAAAAAAAAGATAGTTTTCACCAGTAGTATTGGGATGCAACTATGCACTCATTCGAAAAATAGAAATTAAGATTATTCATTCCCAAAATTTAACTTTGTATAATTACACATCATAACAAGGCATTAACATTGATCAAATAAATTACACCATGATGCATTAACTTTTATGGTCATGTCATTTATGCAAGTGTTTTTTCTTTTTCTATTCATGAGCCATGATAGCATACTACATAAATGCATGACAGAGGCAAAGCCTCTCACCTCCTTTTTCTTCAGTACTGTCTCTTATACTTGCAGATAAGCTGTTGAGAGTAACAGGGATTACCAATCGGGATATTATAAGCCTACTACCATCATATATTCAGAACTTTGGTAGTTAATGGGAGATTTGCTTAGAACAGGGAAGTTTAACCTAGATTAAACTCAATAAAATAGAATTTTGACAGAATCTTATCTTCATCAAACTATATCTTGTTAATCAAACAAACCTAATGGACATGCTAGTTCTTCCTGGGCAAACTTACTTTCTTTCTGTAAACAAAGATGATATGCTCTCAAAAAATTGTTTCAGGTTGCACTTCTCTCTTATGACCGTATCGGAGCAGTCTGTTGTGTCTTCTAGCGTTCATAATACCATAACTATGTTATGGCCTCTCTGACTGGCATTTAATAATCCATCCATAAAATTGTTCACAACTGATAGCTTACAATAAATTGAACATGTTTAACTCATTAATATATCGTAGAGGAGAGACAAACTTCTAAAGAAGTGAATACTAGTTCTTTCATTTGTTTACAAAAACAACAACCGAATGTTTTCATTGAATATCCATTTTATGGGGTAAATAAACACACGCAAAAAAAAAAAAAATTGGACATAACCAAACAGGAGCTTTTACCTGCATGTATCCAACATTTTCTTCTCCAAGTGCTAGACCTCCAAGAAGAATCGGATGGCAAGGATCAAAATGTTCAACCATTTCAGAGGGGACATCATGAACTTCTAGTCTAAGATAAGTTCCTGTTCTGAAGCCTTCTATCTCTATCCGAGTGGCCTCATCAAGTTCATTTAGTGCTGCTAAATTCACTTGTTTCTGAAGCTCTACCTCTTCCTTCAACTGTGAAATAAGACATGATTAACTATAATGTAAATGCATCCCCACTATCTATATGGTTGGCTGAAATTAACCAAACCTCACCTTATCATAGTACCCATTTCCATCAGCTTGACCCCGATGAGACTTTGCGTCTGGTCTAATAACCTCGTCCTCATCCTCATTGGAGGAATCCGACCCACCATATGTACATGGAAGTTAAGGTCATAAAACAAATTGCAAGGACAACAACAACAACATACAGTGTGATCCCATCATAGTTAGGGTAGAGAAAAAGTTATTTGATAAATGAAAGATGACAGGGTGTAGTGGAAGGAAAGGAAAGAAAAATGAGGTAACAAAAGGATATTGAGAATCAAATTTTGCACGAAGTGCCAATTTCTTTAGCCTGCGCTCCTCAACTGCTGATTCATCATCCATGCGGATCATATCATCAGTTCCAGTACCACCTGTCTCATGGCTCTCATACTTCTGACCTGTCTCCAAGTCTTCAAAATCACCAAACAGATCCTCGTCATCCTCACCAACATCACCATTACCATTGACATCTCTTGAGCCACCTCCACGAGCCGCTTTGGACCAGCCTTTGCTAACAAAGCGGAAACGGATGCTTTCAATTAATTCTTGAATCTTCCAGTCAGTTTGACTTGCAAAATTTACAAATTTGGAGCAGTCCTCTGCATCAATATTATCATCATCCATCCGCTCTTCTGGTTTCTGCACAAGGAAATGCAATAATTTGACAAGTCATTTCACCTCCTACCAAAATAGCAGTGGTAAAATAAAAAATAACTACAATGGCAAAAGAGCTATAATTAATTGCAATGAGAATGGTTTTCTTTGGTCCCTTCACATAACTATCACGTCTTCTACTACAATGAAGTCATTTTGATACTTCTACTGCATACACTTTCGGGTTACAAAGTAGGAACAAAAAAATTTAAAGATATTACAACAGTTCTCAAAATTAAGCTACCCTCAAAATACTGGGTAAAAGACAGACATGGTAGCCACGTGATTGAGTAAACCCTCTCCTTATCTTTAAGACTAGAGTGGATGGATACTCTGAAATTGTAATACAGATTATTAAAGAAAATGATTCCCATAACACATGTTTCATCTAATTGACGCATAATGTGCTTTAGCTGGTATCACACGGGACAAAAGCAAACTACCGTGGGACCAAAAGCTTTATTATTTGATGAGCTGTATAATGACAAACCTTTGTTCCTTCCCCTTTGGGCACGAAGAACTCAGTATCACTTTCATCGTTTTCAGTGCCATGCTGTTGTAACTCAGCTTTTATAGTTGACTTGGATTCAGATGCCCCATATACAAGCTGCATAAGATTAACATTTTGGCGATCACGTGTCCTTTCTGACAAGAACTCTTTCCATCTTGAAGCATTACCCCTGTCCTCTTCTACTGAAAGAAACAAACAAAGATTCCATAAGAAATGAAAGATTTGGAGTAATTAGAAAAGGATTGGAAAGAAAGCGAGCTACTCTACAGCAAGTTAGGAACTTCATTTACTCCTAGGCCAAGAGGATAATGAAATACTACATGGAGATCGAAGTACACAGAGGATGATGTCTGTACTAAATGAAGATCAAAAACCTACCATCTGTATCGAAATCATCATCATCCCCTGAATTGTGATAAGCTTCATTTTCCTCATCAGTATCCTCTAGATCATCATCTTGCGCTTCCTCATCTTGTGCATCCTCTTCGACATCTTCTTCACTATAATCCTGGATTTAATGATATAGTATAAATACAACATGTATGCATTTCACAGTCCAACTCCACCACACGGTGAACCAGGACATACAAGAGAGTAACTTGGGTCAAAAAATAAGTTCAGAGCATGTAAGTGACGACGTAACACCTTATTATACAAATAAATGTGAACAATAATATGCAGCTGAGGTTTATATAAATGATTGGAAAGGGGTAATTGATGAATTTTAGAAACACTATTCTTCATGCAAAGAACCTCTGATCCCTAAAAAACTCTGGGGCAGTTTCCAGGGGCTCTTACATAGGTGGAAAGCAACAGGTTCATCAGATTTCTCCAAATCAGAAAGAATTAAGAAAAAGGAGACATAAGCTTTCCTCCTTAATATTCTGGTACAGATAGCTGTCTACTTGTTTTTTATCCGCTATACACAAACACCTTATAGACAAGATGAGGCACAACGAGGACAGGAACTAGATCATGAATGTCGTTGGTATACCTTTTCATCAAAATCATTATCATTATCAAAGACAGCTTTTCTTCTCATTCTTCCATCATGGAAATCAACATGTTCCCTGAAACTACTACTCGATCCTGGGTGCTTCTCTGATCCATTAGTATCTTCTTCCTCAGAACTATCACCAGAGGTGTCCTTTGAATCCCTTAGATGAGTACGCTCCAACTGTAGTGGTTCCAACTCATTCAAATCTTCAGCATCATTGTCTTCATCTGATCCATCGCTGTTGGGTTCTAACCCAGACTGATCTCGCTCCGCAAGCTCCAAATCATGAGGTTGATCAGCTTTAGCATGATTTGATGAGGATGGATTATGTTTTTTCCCAAAAAGGGAAATAAAACTATTTTCTAACTTCTCATCAATTGAATATTTCGTGTTCTGAAGTGATTTAACTAAAGCCTCTCCGACATCGTTTCCCTTCCCTGAGATCAAGAGGATAATACTTGTCAGTGGGAAAATGTCTTGCCAAAAGTTGTGACCCAAAAAATAAAACAACAACATATAGCATGTAGGGAAAAAGGTGATATCAACATCCAATATTTTCTTTATTCATTATTAAGAAAACTAGGTATAGCCCGTAATGCTGAAAAATACAAATTACCAATACGCAAAAAAAAAACTAGTTGTACATCCATGCATGACACAGGTGAGATTTTTAATTATTAATCTATGCAAAAAAAAAATGTGTCCAACATAATCCTATTCTTTTATTTTTTTTCACGCATTAGTTGCTATTGTCATCCACCTAATGTAGTTTGACAAATGTATATACCATTTTTCTTAATAACATGGTAGGGAAGTGACAGTAACATAACTCAATTTTTCTTTTCAATTGGTCAGCTGAAAATGCAAAAAATCCAACAAACTACTATCGATCATAAGGTTAACAACGACCATTCCTGTCCTGTCGGTACCTAAGCAATTGGTAAAAAGATGTACTAAAATTTTACAACATACAGGAGTTCTCAACAACTTCTAACACCATCTAAGCAAATAGCACTCCTCCGAATGCAAAAGAGAGAGAAAGACTGAACGTGGAGGAAATGGATGAAACAAACACCAGCACAAGAGAAGATTTCATAATCAACATTTGGTCTTATTAAGTCGCTTGACCAATAATAAGTAGAGTTCAGCCAGAAATTATGATGAGTAACTGATAGGGATGGAAGGAATCCAGAGCAAGCAAAGGAAAGCAACGACATTCAAGGCCTACTAATTGGTAATAGCAGCAAATTTTAAAGCTATAGCTGTTTATGATTAAGAACTTACCAACTCAAACAACAAAAAAGCTATAACCAATAGATAGCCTGAGGCATATCACTTATCTTGCTGAACTAAATAAGGAATGTGAATTTCCCATAAACTAAGAAAATTTGATATTTGCCAAAAAAAATTAAAAAAATTGCTTTCTAAGAAACAGAGAAAATATTGTACCTCTGCGACCCCCAACAGCAGCTGTTTCATCAACCTTAGAGAACTGGACGAAGTGATCATTTATGTTTATATACACAGCATCCTTATCGTAAAGAAGATCGCCCAATCCAGACATGGGGGCATAAAACAGCTTTTCCTTGTCCCTTAGTCCCTTCTTCTTGGCAGCAGATGGTAGAGGGCATGGATCAGGTAATGCTGTTGTACCAGCTAAACTATAATCACCAACACCAGCAATATGTACCTGGTAATATTGTGAAGCAGCTTTAGAATATGGACACGGGAGAAATAAACTGCTAAATCACTAGCTGAAACACCATATTAAAATAACTAGATATAAATACAACTAGTGAGTTTTTATCCCAAAGGCTTCCATCTTTCCCGGTCTTCTCTACTTTGTTATGAAAGGGAGATAGCTTGTTCCCTTTCAATAGTACATCAAATAGTAGAATTCACAAACTCTAATTGTTGACAAGTAAAGAAAATGTTATTCACAAGTGAAATAGCCAAGCACTAAGCTAATGTTGGATGCTACAAAAGATTCCCTGCGCAAAATCTACAAAACATTGGTAAGAGTCTCATTTTTCCTCCTCACATATGATGTTAAGTTTACACCACAAAAGCCAAAGGTTCAAAGCATCTATACTTCAAAATGTGTACTGTCGTATTCTTGTATTTGAAGCACCTTCTATCCCTTCCATTCCAAATGGTCCATACTATACGCGAAATTTCTAAAACTACAGCTAAAAATTTCTATATTAGCCACTAGATACATAATATGCATTTGAACATTAAGCTTGATGATTTTCTCAAAGTCTTTGAACCAGATCTGTGGTATTGTCACTCTTAAAGTTCATCTATTTGTATCCCGATAAAGCCAACCAACACTCCATAAGATGTAAGGCATATTGCTATGCCATCTCTCAGCAACTATATTACTTTCAATTGACCTTACAGGGTGCATGAACCTTTGCTTCTATGCCTATAAACAGCCAGTTCATAGCATAATCAGGATTTTATTTGACATGAATTAGCACCGAGAGTTATTTCCCAGCCAAAAAAAAAAAGTAAAAGAAACAAAGCATTCACATCACAGACCTTTGTTCCTTTCTTCATATTACATCCACGAAGATAACCGTACAAAATGACATTTCTGTCACACTTGTTGTCCATGCGCACTTTTTCAGGAGGAGTTACATCTTCAAATCGATCTACAACAATGTAGGGGTGGGACATGCGCCAGGATAAAGGAGGAAACTTCATGACAGAGATAAACCGAGCAAGATTATGCACTTCACGTTTAGAGTACCTACTCATTAACAAAAAATTGTTTCAGAAATTAAATAGCAATATTCCATTATATCACTGTAGCATGCTAAATGTGTATTTTCAAATAAGGAAGCCAGGGACTTACTTCCCATGGATAAGACCAGACAAATAAAATAATTTAGCTCCATCATATATCTCAGTCCAAAATCTATGTTTTAACCGTTGCTTCGTCTTTTTAAGCTTCTTAACATCCTTGAACTGATCGAGATGTGTAAGAACACCCATAACTTTAGGAAATCCATGATTTTGCAATATATTAAGGAATTCAAAGGTCTCCTGCAAAAGTAATTAAACCAATCACACGGTCTACCAACAAAAAAAAATATCAGCCGAGAAATTTTCATAGAGGAAATAAAGTTCGGAGAAATCACCAATCAGTAAATGTGAAAGGTACTAGAGAAAAAATATAACACCCTCTGCATTACCTTGGTAACAAGATGGAAGCATGCAACAAATGTCAATTTTAATATAACCAATTAAGTTTGTGCAAGGAATCAAACTGATACTCCCTCTGCTATTCTATGAGAGATTTTGATCAAACACACAATTAAATAATTAGCTTAACTAGCATATTGAATTGATAGTGTTAGAAGATAACACTGAAAATAGTTGTTGAAAGTGATCAGGTATTACTGAGGATATCATGGTTAGACTTGAATTCTTGAATCTCATATAGGATGTATAGAATAATAAAGTATTACACTTTCTTCAAGTACTAATATTTTTGCATGTCATGAGAAAAGGCATGTCAGATAAAATGGAACAAAGAGGATCAATTTGAAAGACAGGGGAATCAACAACTTACATTAATGATAATATCAGCATATAATTCAATCTCACCTAACTCGCTATGAATACCCCATCCTTAGACTAGAATAGTTGCTACATATTCAATGAGAAAACACTAGAACAATCTTATGCTTATCCTAAAGAGTCTTTTTTATCTTAAGAAACCAAAGCGCACCATTTCGAAACCATAGCTACCGTCAATGAGAAGCAATGCCAAATCTGCAAATTTTGCCACATCAATCATTCCATTGATATCATTCGGACACTCTATAAACTGCAAACGTCTCTGCTTACCTACAGTGTCACAAATGAATTAACAATAATTTTCCAATACCAAAGATCCAAGTAAAACGCAATAGAATATAGTTATGGCAATACTGCATATATAGCTACTTAATTGATTAAGTTGACACCTTACTTTGGGACATCAAAAGGGGAAAAAATGTCTTACTTCTAGATATTATCAATAATGTCAAAGGCAAAATGCATAGAAAAGCACCAAAACTTGCTTTATGGAATATACACTAAGTGAAAAAAGATGCAAAATTGATGGAAATAAAACACATTCAAGACCGAGTAACTATAGATAGAAACAACAATATAGGAGAGTAATTGAAACACTGCATATTAAGTTAACATATGGGTGGATAAAGATCATGGTAGTTCAAGTTCCACTCTATTTCTGGTTCAGGTTTAAGTTCACGACGCAATAGTAACTAACTCTCTTATAAGAAAATTTTAGTTTCCTATTCCTAGGGAGTAGTGACTAGAATATTTCCACTTAACAGTTCACACTAAATTGATCCGGCCACCTCAATGATTTAGAGTCGACCTCTAGGCAAAACTCAAGATTCTCATAATTAACCTAGGTTTTGTGTTGAATCACCAACTAAGAGCTTCCACCGAAACAGCACTTTAGCAAGGCACAGCATTCAGCAGCCTACAAAGTGCCTTGCTCCCAGGCTTAAGTGCATATTTGACAAGACCAGTCACTTGAGATATTGCAATAAAGCACAAAAATATATCCACGATTACGTAACAAAAAAATAAAAAGAGAAAACAAGTATAGCAATAAAATACAATTTCACAGTTTACATACATATCAGAATCAGTTACAGCACCACATCCCAGCAGATTTCTAGGACGCAAAACTAAGCACTCACTGTATACCATGTCCCAACTGATTTTGGAGGCATGTCTTGCTTGTGGAAAACTAAATATAATGTCCAAACCCAGTAAAAACAAGCCAACGGAAGTTTTTTTGAATGCGGAGTATATTAAATTGAAAGAAACCCAAATGGAAGTAAAATAACCTCCGACACAAAAACATCTTTATCCAAGAAAATTAGTTTCTTTCTTTTATTTCACTCATTAACCTTGGAATGATATACGGACTAAGGGAAAGTATTAGGAAAATTTAATTATGGTCTTCTCTAAAGTACGGAGTCCATCTCGAAAGCCTACCATTGTAATTGAAATGGGGAGAGGAAAAGGATAAGGAACAAGAAAATGGATATACTGTAAGATGTTTAATGAATAATTTCCACAACCACCCAACACCTCCAGCATATTTGATATTCTCTCTATCTCCCTTTTGAAGGAGATAAAAATCACAATCAAGATGAAACATGAGAGAAACAGAAACCATCAAAGATAATATCTCAGATGTGATCAAGTGAATCCATACTTCCTTTCTAATACTTCCAATTATTCATTTATGGACTAAGCTAACCGGAAAAAGGAACAAGGTGGGAAGCCAATCCATACCTGATACTATAGTGATGGGACCTCGAACTTCAGGTAAATTTTGCTTTGTATAGTGCTTCACAAGAGACTTAATTAACAGTGACTTCCCAACCTATAATAGCATAATAGCATAATCCATAAGAAGATCAAATCTAAAACCCAATGAATGACATCTAACCAAAAGCAAACATGTGAAATCAATCAACCTTGGGAGGTCCCTGCACTACAATAACATATGGAGCTGGTTCACCAGTGGACCTATCAACTGTTGGGATATGAAGCCTCTTCTGCTCCTTCTCTGTTGCTCGAGCTTGCAATTTCTTTGCTTTCACCGTGGAATTAAATGCAAATGCCTACAAATTTACATTATAAGTCTCAAGAAATTACTATTCAAAAAATCTTGGACTTGTGCCCAGATTATTTTATTTTTTTATGAAGTAAGTTGTTTCATTACCGGCCTCAAGAAGATGCAAAGAGTACAAAAGTAAATATGATTTCTCCATTACATGATAAAAGTTAAAACCTGGGAGCCATCGAGGAGACTTAAACATGACTATGTCTGGTCTAGAGTTAAAAGAACTAACAAAATCTATTCATATATGACTGGTTAGACCAACAAAGTAGACTGAAACAAACATTTACCCAGATTATTAACTAAGAATCAGTCAAGAATAGTGTAAAACAGTTGTCGAACGCAGGCACATAAAGATATAAAGAATTAAAAGAAAAATTACTATTCAAGAAACCTTAGGATTATGCTGTTTATTGTTTTCGTCGGAAGCACCCTTCTTTTTCTTGTCGGACTTGGATTTTTTCTTGGCGGTAGGACCAGATTGACGTGACCTGTGAGATTTGTGCGACTGTTCTCCGTCGATAGCCATGGCAAACAGAGAAAAGTCTCTGAAACACTTCGGCGTTCTGGGTTTCCAACTGCAACCCTCAAAGGACTGATAGCATCGTCGGCGGCGAAGAAGAAGAAGAAGAATGGGAGGGATAAATACTGAAAAGGGTTTAAAGAAGAAACTGATTATGGAAAAGGGTTTAAGGGCATAGTAGCGCAGAGAACTGTTAAAATATGGAGTATTTACCTAAGGTTATTCCGATATATTATATACTCGTGACTTGTAAATTCGTAACGAAAAATTATCTTATTATAGAAATATTCCTATCATTTTTTGGTGAGTGTCTAGATTGATTTATTGTAAGTTATTTATTTTTTTTGAAGGTTTTTTTTTAATATAGAAAGTGTTTGGGAAATATAAAAAGTGGTTTAAAAAAAAATTAGGCAAAGTTTTTAAAAAATCAAAAGCTAGGTGTCCCCAATTATGGTTTTTAGCTATTAGCTTATAAATTACTTTTAAAAAGTCAATTCAAATCCCCTAAATTAATTTTCCGTAGAGTTTGAAATAATTATATATTGTCCCATTAATTAATAATTTTATATCAAATTTCAAGTTAAATACACTTATATACATGTATTTTTGCTATTAGATACACTCTGAAATAAAAATACATAGGGAGAGGCGAGCGAGAGGTAGAGAGAAGGGAGGCAAGCGAAAGAGTCAGTGTATCTCAAATATATGTGAATTACACTAGATATATATATTTGGGGTACTAGATACATTCTGAAATTTAGATGTATAGTAAAAGAGGTGAGCGAGAGAGAGGCAAGCAATGTAGGAGAAAGATGAGCGAGAAAGTTAGTGTATCCAAGATACAATTACACCTACTTTTGACCTCATGTGTCCGAGTAGATTATACATGTATCTAAAGATCAAAATCTGACACAAATAGTAATTTTGAAAACTTACGAGAATTATGTAATTAGACCTTAAACTAGTAAAATTTGTGTAATTTGCATCAAATTCTATTAGTGATAGATACACTTTTACTTAGCGTGTATCTCCTAGTTTGTGTCTATCTTAATTACTAATTTTTCGACACGTGCGTTCCAATTCAGAAAATATATGTTATAGTAAATAGTATTGCTTATTTAAGCGAAGATTTGAATAATAATAAGTTTTGCTAATATTACCTTATAGAGGATATTTGTTATGTATTTTTCTTGTCATCTAACCATATGTTTTTGCACATGTATTTCACGTTAAACTGTTCAGATATCATATGAACATGTGAAGAGAACAACTGCATTTTATTTTTTAGAACAATTTTTTGTATAGTAATTTTTATTTTATATTATAACATAATAAATGACATTTTTGTTGTTGGATCTCATATTTGACTTCTCAATTGACTGTGTAAATAAATCAAAGCTAGTTATTTGACTGTCCATAGTTAACTGAGAAATGTTTCCTTTTTTTTATCGGAAAAACTAAAAACTAAAATTAAAGAATATATTCTATCTGTAAAATCATATATATAATCACATGTTTATCTTACACTCAATAAAGACGTGGTTCATATACTTGTAAACAATTTTTAAATTATTCAATAAAGCATGATTCGTCCAAGGAAAAATAATAGCAATTGTGTTATCACATTAGAGGAGGTATAATAATATGAAAAATTATTGGTCAAAAGTTAAAATAAGAAAAGATGAAAGATAGAAATAATTAATGTAATAACTATGAGAATTCATAATCTTATAACTAAAGAATGTTAAAGAGTGTGAATAACATTTGCAATAATTAGTAATAACTAAGAGAATTTATAATGTTATAACTAAAGAATTAATGTGCAATAGTTGTATTTCTAATAAATATTATACTAATATAAATAAATAGGACTTTTAATTAATGTTGATATAGTTATTAAATTAAAATTTAGTGTAGGGACAAAATGAAAATGTTTATTCCATAATATTGAAAATAAATTTATTTTCTAAATGATAATTTTTAAATGATTCATATATATTTACATATTTTCACATTTGTTGTGAGTTTTATTAAAAAAAAAAAAACTCGAAACAATTTAAAATAATATATTTTGAAGTTAGAAGATCTTGTTAACTTGATAATACATTTGTGACATATAATACTTTAATTTAAATACAAATACTTACCCAAATATTTATATAAAATACTGTAATATTAAGAAATAATAAATAAGTAAAACAGAAGGGCAATGTTTATATAGTAATAACTATTTTGAAGCAAACTCCTAATATTCTAAATCACATAGATAACATTGATAAATAAAGTCATTCTTTTGTCTTGAGCATAAAAAAAAAAAGAATTGTGACAATTCTCTAACTCTTGAGAAGTTGAATAATTTTTTAAAAAGATGCTCATAAGCATATACTTACATCACATGAGAAATTGTTTTAAAAAAACAAATGAATTTAGACTACATCATGTTAACTTCATATATTAGAACATTACATACTAATGTATATATTATGCAAATTGATGGACTTTCGATAGTGCCAATCGAGAAGTTCATCAGTCAACAACTCTAAGGAAAAAAAAATAAGGCAGTTCACTCAAACATCAAAGATCACTATCAAAAGGGGAGGTAAGGACAACCACATTTTGACAATAATAATGATAGTGTGTTCCTTCACAAACTGTTAAAAAAGAAGAGAAAAGGTGAAGGTACAAAACGCAACGTAGAGACACAGAGAAATATTGAGTGAAGGGAAAGGACATATACGTTTCCTGTAATCCTCAAGATAAAATTTCTCCTTTTTTTTGCTTAATTCTTCTATTATTGGTAGAACATTCAAGCATATCATCAAGGAGAGTTAACACCACAACCATGCACTTAGCAAGTTACAAATGGACCACTATTAGCAACTGATTTAATTTTGACATGATAAAATTATTTCAGAAAAGGCAGCACCACCAGGCTGTAATACATCTAATGGCATAAGTAATACACCGACAAAAATGTACGTGTTCTGTTTTCACCAAAAAGAAATCTTTCTTTCGACTCATAAACTCGACAATAATCAGCATATACTAAGAGCAAAGGCATCACTTACAACTTTATTTGAACTCACTCAATGACAATAAATCACACGAAATCTTTTAAAATGCAAGAAGAAGAGGAGTAGAAGATTAAAAAATTGTGGTTGAAGAAAATGAGAGGAAACCCCTCTATTTATAGTCAACAAAGGGTGGTATGAACAAGTATTTTTTGTGTCTTATTGGAAAACTCATGACCTTTTGAGAAGTCACAACCTTTTGGAAAAGTCACAACTTATTGAAAAAGTCACAATTCTTTGGAAAAGTCACAACTCACCGAAAAATTACAATCCTTCGAAAAAAATCACAACTTATCAGAAAAGTCACAACTCATCCAAAAAGTCACAGCTTATTGAAAAAATCACAATTCTTTCGAAAAGTCACAACTCACCGGAAATTCACAACCCTTCGAAAAAAGTTACAACTCAACGAAAAAGTCACAACCTAAGTTAGGAATATTATAGTAATTTAACATTTAAGTTAGGAGTTCACGCTTTTAAGATAATATAGATTACATTAGATAATTTTACTTTTTTTACTTGTATACAAGTAGAGAATAACCAAATTTATAGAATGTTGTCATAGTTTATCTTCTAAATTTTCTTCTTTTCCCTTCAGTACTTTTATCAAAATAATTACTCCTTAGAAATAATTTGAAGAGTAAAATTTTGTGTTCAATTAAAATAAATTGTACGCTTTCATCCAATATCTACTACCCTCATTGATGCCCAAATTAATTTGAATTTGTCCCAACTACAGTTCCATTAAAAACATATAATAAAATAAAGTTTTTTATTTTTATATGTATATACTAGTAAAAGTAAATAATATAAGCTTTAATTCTTCATTATGGGAAAAACAAAAGGAATCGGTTCAAGAAGTAAATACCCTCCACTGCCAGCGTAAAGCTAATGATACTCTCAACCTCTTCCCCGTAAAGCAAGAGGAAAATGTTTAATCTTTACATTGTTAAACAACATAATGGGAATTGCCTTGTTTATATTTTATAAACAGTAGCAGTAGAAAGGAAATCACAAATAAAACTCGGAATCAAGCCAGAAATAATTAAAAATAAGTGAAGGAGAAAAGGTTCAAACTACATTGGCAATCCAAAACATGTCTTACAAAAACACAAAGCTATTCAAACAGCTTAATCTGCAATCCAAGTCAAATAAAAACAAAAGAAGATGAAACATGTTCAAGGAGTTTTGATGGAAGGACATGAGAATTCTACTTGACAGCAACAGCTAGTTCTTCAGCTCATGTATCGCAGCGAGGCTGTTTGTGTAAGGTATGAATCTTCTCTTCGGATTTAGTTGTCCTGGAGTCATAAAAGTCTCAACCTTCTGCCCACTCAGGTAATAAAGATATATCCTTTCAGTTGTGCAGATCACCACAATGTCATCACCACTGTTTATGCAAGGTAATACGCTGCACAACACAGTACCATTGTCAATAAAGGGATCTTCCTCCAATGTTTGGCGAGACTTCTTGTGTCCAAGATTTATGCAGACACTGTGATTCAGACTCATGTCCATTCCTCCGTAGATATCTAACATAAAAACATCCCCACAATCGTTGTAAACAGTTACATAGGATAGCTCATCCTTTACCTGAGTCAAGGCACCATATCTCCCAGGTGGAATACGCACACGTAGAACTGCAGCGACCTCATTTTTCACATCAAATGCTAGCACACCATTTGATGTTGTACTCCAGTATGCCATCCCCTTCATATATAACCCCCCACCAACAAGAGTTGTATCTTCCAACTCAAGACACTCTGAAGAAGAGCGACTCCACGAATTTGATTGAGACGAGTAAATCTCAAAGAACACAACTGGTTGATCAAGAAGAGGGACAGCAGCGACAAGGTGAAAATATGATTCAATATTACCTTGAGGATCAAACGCAAGAATGACAGCTGGATCAGATCCGTGATAATATTGATGAGGAGGGATACGTTTCCAATCTTCGGTCAGAGGATTGCAAACGTAATAACTCTCCAACCCCTGGCAAAGGAGCAACCCGCTGCTAGAACTGAGAACTTTAATCCTTTCAGGCAAGAAACCCAGGGAAGGATTGGGGATACCATTCGCAGAATGGTCCAGAGACAAGAAATTAGGATCAGATTGGAAATCCACATCCACAACTTGAAAAAAGTAGCCTGAAAGTTTCTGGAATGAAGTGCTTTGCTGGTATACTAATAACGGACAAACTATCCAATGATTCCATTCATTGGACACTGCCCGAAACTTCATCAATGATTTACCAGGAAGGAATGGCAATACATGTTTCATAGCCACATCTTTGATCTCCATGTCTTCTCTCCTAATGTAGTCTGCAGGTAATTTTGATACTTCATTCCATTCCTGCTTATAAGCAACAGCCTTAAAGTCGTCCCCTGGAACCTGCAATCCAAGACAAAAGAGGTATTATAATCAGATGAAAGAGATATATACATATCAATTACAGCTCAAACTCATACTAGTTGGTGTCAGTCCCATGAAACATTTATTTCTACTCCTCTCTATTTAGGTTGGGCACTTTCAACAAGCTCACTTACAAAGGCTCATTTAAATAGTGTATTCATCAACATCTCTCAAAAAAATAAGGAAAACAATGGAAAGACAAACAAGAGAGTAGTAGTATCAGAAAGTGCAAGATCTAAAGAAGCAGCTTCTCAAAAAAATAGGGGAGTTCAGATTGCCCATATAATTACATTGTGAAAATAAAAAAAATAGTTTTGGAATAAGATGAGTTCAAATGAAGCAAAATGAATAGTAATTTCATCCATCCAAGTAATTGTTGGTTGTGTAACCTTGGATATGTTTCACTATTGCAGACCTATCGATCAGAAGAAAAAACGACCATTCCTCTATAATAAAGAAAAAACGACCATTCTTCTATAATAAAAAGGTTATCGGAAACAGCCTCTCTATCCAATAAAGGTGTGTGGGGGGGGGGGGG
>JAJOOS010008893.1:0-16498 GCA_029582725.1 Solanum chiquidenum
ACCAAGGAAGTAATCAACAAGAAAAGAATTATCAACATAGATTTAGTGTGATACTATCTAATAGGCTAGTGTCGATTGGTGCGAAGTAATAACTAAGCAAAACATCGATTATGATGTCTAATATGAGGTAAAGGTAAGGGTTAGTAAATTATACACACGTAGCCGGACCAAGGTGCGGGGTGAAATTCTCTAGATGCCGGACCAAGGATTTAGAGATACCTAACTTATCACTTTGCATGTAATACACTAGAAAAATATTACTATTATTAGGATTACCGCGTTATGAGCTTATGGGGAACACATTCCTAGTTACTTTTAATAATCTAAATATAACTAAATACTTAGTTTCAAGCTATCTTTTTATTGTTTTTATTTTATTTCAATTTAAATCCCCCCATTTTTATATAACGACTATTGAGTTAAGTATTTGCTATTGACAATATTCTTCCATATTCTCTGTGGGATTGACCCCGACTCATAGTTGGGTAAATATATTGCATACGATCGTTTATATTTCTTTTCAAGAAGTATATTAGAATGTTATATTGTTCAACTGACAATAATCTATACACATCCTAAGGGAATCATCTTTATTTCTCATAAATAAGATCGGAGCACCCCAAGGTGAGACACTTGGTCGAATAAACCCTTTCTCTAAAAGGTCTTCCAACTGCTCTTTTAGCTCCTTCAACTCTGCTGGTGCCATCTTATATGGCGGAATAGAGATATGACGAGTATGTGGAAGAAAATCTATATTGAAGTCTATCTTTTACTCAGAAGGGACTCCGGGAGATCATCTGGAAAAAACTTCTGGAAACTCTTTTACTACTGAAACTGAATGAATAAGAGGTATCTCAACACTAGAGTCATTAACTCGGACTAAGCGATAGACACACCCCTGGGAAATGAACTTCCTCACCTTAAGGTACGAAATAAAATGACCTTTAGGCACTGCTGAACTGCTCTTCAACTCTATAACTGGTTCACTGGAAACTGGAACTTGACTACTCGAGTTCTACAATCAACTGAGGCATAACAGGCATGAAGCCAGTCCATACCAAGAATGACATAAAAATCTACCATGTCTAACTCAATTAAATCAGCCATGGTACTCTTGTGTTTGACGGAAATGGGACAATCACGATAGACTCTCTCTGCTAGAATGGACTCACCAATAGGTGTAGAAACACTGAATGGTTCACTAAGTTGCTCAGGAATAACATAAAAATTAATAGCAACATAGGGAGTTACAAAAGATAAAATCGCTCCTGGGTCTAGTAAATCATAAATTGTAAAGTCAAAGACTTGGATCATACCAGTAACAAAATTTGGTGAATCCTCTTGCTCTTTGTGACTATTGATAGAATAAAGACAGTTTCCTTCTTTGTCTGCCCTTGAAGTAGCTCATCTAGATGCAACTCATTCTGGTGGGGCAACGTAAAAAGACTGGGCTCTATTGCCCCAATTACCATTACTCTGTCTGCTCTTACGACACTCTCTTATAAAATGACCGTTCTGGCCACACTTGAAGCAACTAGTGGAGCAATCATGACACACCCCTGAGTGGCTCCTACCACACTTAGCACATTCAGGAGTCTTAGTACCCTCTTGTGCCTTACTACCCTGCGAATGCGCAGGTCTAGCTCTGAAGTTATGAGAATTCTGACTATTGTACTCATATTTGTTCCTTGGTGCAGGTGCACTAGTAGATGATGGAACATGTCCTTTCTTCTTATGTTGGAAAGAAGACCGGTTTGCATTACTCTTTTGCTGCCCGGATTCATTCCTGATGTGTTAGCCCTCTTATTCTCAAACTCTGCTGTATCCTTCAGCTGGTTCTTCTCAACTTGTTGCCCATGGATCTACAACCTTCCTATGCCACCTATTAGTATGACTGCCTTACTTTCTTTACTTATCCGATGAGTCAACCCAACTACGAATAAACTCCACCTGCTCCTCATATCGGCAACTATCTCTTTGCTTCTCTTAGCTTATGGGGAAAGAAACACCCCATGACAACACTCTCAAACAGTCCAACTCACAATCGGTTACGCGCAAGTATGAGTTATAATTTTTTTTATAGAGATACACTCTATCGCATGAAGTGAGTTTGAAAGAAGTGAGATATTTCCTAAATGTTGCGGCCTCCTAATTATAGATGTGTCGCACTTCACACTGATAACTAGGACTCTACAGAAACGACTTCATAGACTCTCTAGGACTCTTGAACTCTGTGCTCTGATACCAAGTTTGTCACACACCGAGCCTACACCATGAGCAGGAATGACACTTGAGAACTATTGCTGGCCCCAAGCGAACCCTTGACCTGGCTTACATATTCAGCGGAAGACTTAGACATAAGAAAGAGAATCCAAATACAAGATAACTCAACATGTCTTAAAACTAAACTCAAAATGTTTTAATAAAATAAACATTTAACTTAGCCAAAGTGGAAACTCAAATCAGAACATAAGTCAATAACTAGATAATGACGAATGAACTAACATCTGACTGACTGTCAATGAAGCCTCTAAAACAACTGAGATGGATGTCGGGACAATCCCCACGACATCCTAATGAACTGATAATAATACTGAAAGCAATAAAAGGAGTCCTCCGGAATGGAAAGAGGCTCACCAACTGACTCTGGAGTGCTCACTGGATCAACGATGCGCTGGATGCCGATCCTAGTTACCTGTGTCTGCATCATAATAAGATGCAGGCCAACTGGCATCAGTACATTGAATGTACGAGTATGCAAGTTGGAATGCTAAACACAACATAGGCCTGAAAGGAAACTGAAGAACTTACCTGATTCAACTCAACTCAACATAAGTGAACTCATTTCAATATAAAGCAGTTTAAAACAAGTGCAATATAAAGAAAAGCTGTTTAAAACATGATGTCAACTCTGTGTGTATGCAAAGATACGCTAAAACTTTGAAATGTATGTAAAAATACAATAAACTGTGTATATAAGAATACAATTACTTTTGTGAGAGTTTCTCTAATCGACAACCATCACGTAAGAGCTATTGTGATGATACATCATTTTGCCTCATGTTGCCAGGGTCGTCCTATACCCTGCCGGGGGTATAGAAACTTAAATACTAAGTAGATCAACTAGTCTATGCTAAAAAGTATTAAAGGAATCATCTAAAAAGTATGACCCATTTCTACCCATGATGGCTACATGGTTTATGGGGGCTGTGAGTTTTCTGAACTCTCCCCCATATCGATGCTCAATACTACTCCCAAAATATAATACTAGCTCTTATGTTTAGAAACATACTTCTTTCTGTGATTTGAGATAATTTCTCAAAAACTTAGCTCAAAGGCTATATTGGAAATCAAAGTTTCCTCTCTTGCTTCATTTAGAAGGCGATTAGTCTTTTATGAAAACTAGCTCAAAGGCTCTTTGGAAATCTGAGTTTCCGTTCTTATTTAAATGTGAAAACATTTTAAACTCTTTGGGAATACATAGTCCCTATATACTTCTTTGAAGAAATGAACTTCAAACTTTACTCTTTACTCTTTACTCAACTTGACCTTTAAGTCTTAAAACAAAGTTAAAATCATTTTGCAAATGACTTCTTGAAAAGACTCTAAGAACTTCTTAGACTTGGCTCTTGACTTTCCTTGAATTTGAATTTATGGATTCAAGGTTATGATTCATGTTTCTGGATGATTTCTAGATGTTTCAAAGTCATTTAGAGTAGTTAGAATCAATAGGAAGTGTTAAAACACTTTAGAAATACTTAAATTAGTGAAAAACAATGATCTAGGCACATCCCGGGCGCGCCGCGCCAGCCCCAACTTTATGGGGCTCCTTTTGAGCGCACTGTAGGCGCGCCGCCCCAGCCTTTCTGGCGCTATGGGGGCGTGACGCCCCTGGCTCTCCCCAGGTATGTCTGACGAATTTTGATCTTGTTTTCTGATCCTAAATCATTTGAATCCAATTCTTTTTATCAATTGCACTTTAGATTCATGTACCTAAATCAGATACATAAAATCTAACCCAAAAAACTCAAGGAAACAATACTTTAACATCAATAAACTCTTTAATCCCAACTCATATTCAAGAATGAAATCAATTCAAGAACAACTATCAAGAACATCAAATTCTCAATATTTTTAGAATGAAAATACGCTGAATTAAACATACTTGGCGCATGACTGAACTAAACCAATGCTATGTGATCTCACATACATTGTAGGGATCACCCTGACGAAATCCACAAGCTAAACTCGACGATCTTGATGAATCTTACTTCTCTTCTCCTTTCTCCTCTTCTTTTCTCTTTTCTCCAAGCCCTAGCGTATTTTGGTAAAAGCGTAAACTGATATAATTTTGATTAGACCCTAACTTAATTACCACAAACGAAATAAAAAAATAGGTCAAGAAGAAGACCAAACTACCCTTTCAAAATCCGGATTGGACTTTCCTTATTCCTACAACCCAACTTCCAAAGGGAATAACTCACTAATACGAATTCAGAATCGTGCAAACTCAGCGGCGTTGGAAAGATTATTACAAGAGATTTCCTACCATATCTGGAAGTACCTCTAACTCATCCTGAACTAAAAGTTATGGCCATTTGAAGTTGGCCAAAACTCAACTTCTAACTTAACAAAAATTCCAGATTTTTCATTCTTTCCAAAAATGATTATTTTCAATTATTAGCTTCTTCCTAGTTATTTTAGTTTGGGAGATGTTACAATGAATGAATAAACTCAACATGAGGAATGCTTGTTTGTCATCATCAAAAATAGGGAAAACTTTGTGTTCTAGGTGTTTTGATGATCCTCACAAATGCAAGGACTCGTTCCTTGTCAGAGTGCTCTCGTTCAGGTTCAAAATGGTGTACAACTG
This sequence comes from Solanum chiquidenum, assembly GCA_029582725.1. Classification (NCBI taxonomy): domain Eukaryota; kingdom Viridiplantae; phylum Streptophyta; class Magnoliopsida; order Solanales; family Solanaceae; genus Solanum; species Solanum chiquidenum. The sequence goes on from JAJOOS010008893.1 coordinate 4,874, forward strand.
TAAGGCTGTCTTGTCCGGTTGGTTGGTGAAAAGTGAAGCGTACTTCACCAATAGGAAGGGCGGACAAGTTTGTTTATTTCAGTGGTCAAAACTCTTATTGGTGATTGATATATACAATAAACAAACAACATTATTCATTTAAAAAGAGAGAGAGCTAGCAAGTCTTTTTAAGAACACACTACAAGGGACATAGTCTCGAAAAGACAGCATACGTGAAAAAAATAGAAAGACAGCTGTCAACTTTGATGTCGTTGGTTCATGTCTTTTTAGAGAAGCAGACTCTCAACTAATTGTGGCGTCCCAAGGGGTTTTTGTCCATTTGATATAGTCTCTTCTCACAACACACAAACTAAGATTTGTAAACAAAGATTTGAATTTCCGAAAATTCATAAGCTTACAAAGAAGAAGCCATCTTCAAGGAAGAACACTGCTCATACTCAACAAAGGAACTGATGGAGTGCTGAAGATTTTTGTTGTATTTTGAGCTTTGTGTCTTATGTGCTTATATTGTAAATATACTCCTAAGTTATAAAGGATAGTAGATCATTTGCTTGTCTAAGTCTTTAGTGTGAGTCCTATTAACTAGAGTTAGTTAGTCGAATCATCTATGTTTTAGTCAAGCCTCTTTACATCATTTTTTTTGATGTTCTCATGGGTAGAGTTGCCTAGGAGTATAAACTAGAGTTAGTTAATGTGTGGTGAAGCAGAGTTGCTTCTCGTTCATGTTCTTATCTTGGAGATCGGAGTTGGTGGATAGAGTTATCCTTGATTAGGTTCTTAAAGTCTAGATCAACTAGAGTTAGTTGGTTTAGTGGTCAATAAAGTTATTTCTTAGTTTTCCTTTATAGTAGAGTTTCTACAGTAAGGGGGAAGGTATTAAAGAGTTTTAATTCCTAGGTTGCAAGAGTTTGTAATCTGAAACTTTGCTCTGTTTGAATGAAATGGAGTTTGGGTTGAAATCCTATGAGTACATGTCGTGGTTTTCACCGCCTTTGAGCAAGGGGGTTTCCACGTAAAATCGTTGTGCCTGATTTACTTTGAGATATTTATTTTCCGCACTATTATTCTGTCGGGAGACCTGATCCTATGATCACTGGTGGACACATTTATACCAAAAATTGGTATCAGAGTTTGGGCTCTCTATTTGGTTAACATCAAGAGAGAGATTTTTGCGAAGAATGGTTGCTTCACTAAACTTTGAAGAAGGATAATCATCAACCATTCAACCTCGATTTAATGGTGAGTTCTATAGTTAGTGGAAGACAAGAATGCATGACTTTCTAATGGCAGAAGACAGTGAGTTATGGGATATAGTCCTTGACGGTCCTTACATTCCCACGATGGTTGTGAAGGATGGAGAAATCACAAAGGATGTTCTCAAATCTCGACAACAATATAATGAGGCTAACAAGAATAAGATCGAGAAGAACTACAAGGCTAAAAAGTAAATGGTCTGTGGCATTGGAGCTGAGGAACAAAATTGAATCTCAGCTTGTGAATCAGCCAAGGAGATTTGGGATTATTTGAAAATATCTCATGAAGGGACTAAGCAAGTAAGAGAGTCCAAAGTGGACATGCTAACCACCCAGTATGAGAGTTGCATTATGAAGGAAGGTGAATCCATTCGAGAGATGCATACTAGGTTCTCAACTATTACCAATGAACTCAAGTGTTTGGGTGAACCTATACACCCAAGAAAGCAGGTGATGAAAATACCTAGTATTCTTCCTAAGTCATGGTCCAGTAAAGTTGATGCAATTAATGAAGCAAAGGACCTAAAGGTGCTGACTATGGATGCATTCATTGGGAATCTTTAAACCCATGACATGCACAAAAGTCAAGACCCTTCTAATAAAGAAGCCAAAAGGGATAAATCTCTAGCTCTCAAGGTGTGACAAAGTAAAATACCTATACTGGATGAGGATATGGCCTATCTCACTCAAATATTTCAAGAAATCGTGAGAAAACATGGAGGCTTCACGAAGAAAGGAAACCTTAATAGGGCTGTAAATGCAAATGTCAAGTCTGTAGGAGACAAGGACAAAAGGAGGCACCAGGGTCTGACAAGTCAAGAAGAAGAGCAACTATCGATCATGTGGTGAAGAAAGTTATGGTCATCAGGGGAAATACCTCAAGTGATTCAGATGATTCTGAACACTCAGTGATGCTTCCATGCTAGCAGTAAAAGAAAACGAAGAATTTTTTGACTCTATGTTTGCTTTCATGGTGAAATCACATGATGCAAATGATAATGAAGAGGTAACCCTATCCGAATTCAAGAAAAATGTGAATATCTTTTCCATTAGAAAATTAAGAAAGATAGTTGTTGTACTAATTTATTTAATCAGTGAGCTAACCATTGATAAGGATCTATTGAACAATAGCCTTGATATCTTTCAAGATTGAAAAATGTCATGCCCTGAGGCTATCCCCTGGACGCAATACGGGACTTAAGATCACAAGTGACCCCAAGCTAACCCTTCTGGAATAATCATAAGCATACTAAAGATAAACTGAAAGAATAATAACTTAGCGGAAACTAAATCATGAAATAAGTGAAATGATGGGGAATACCCAATAATGTCTGTATAAAGAGAAACTATGAGTTTTAATAAACAACTGAAGTATCAAACTCAAATCTAACTATCTCTGAAATAAAGCCTCTACTGAATAAAATGCTGGGACATGCCCCAACTAGATCTAGCAAAACTGAAACTAAAGCTAAAAGCAATAAAGATATTGTCACTAGTCCTCAAAGAATGAGGACTCACCACTGATGCTGCTGAACTGAAGATCGGGAACCAATCTATACGTGATCTGATTGTTGAGGACCTGAACCTACATCATGAGAAGATATAGCGCAGAGTATGCGTCAGTACTTGAAAAGTACTGAACATGTAGGATAGAGGAACACTGAACAATAACATAACTGAATCAAAGCATAAATCTGAGCAATGATATGAGATAAGCATGATACAAACTGAGAATACTGAACATGAAAAACTGAATGCAATGACCAAGTTTATAACATGCTAACACTGATTTCTGAACTATAATAATAACATGGTCAATGTAATAGAATCTGACTAAACTGTAAGGGAGTTACTAATAACCGACATAAAAGTACATGTGCTAAATGTGGAGTCTGATGTATACGCCCCATTGAGAGGACCCAATATACCCTGCCAGAGGTATAAAGGCATGCTGGCGTGATCAATAAAATGATGCCCACAAAGGGGACTTACAACCTATGAGGCACGTAGTTTTGGGACTTGAGGGTGACTGACCTTAGTCCACTCGATATTAAGCTTCCCATATGATTAAATAATTAACACTTTACGACTGAAATGCTGTAATACTGGATAGGTCAAAACTGACATGCAAACTGAGAATGAAACATTAATATACTGATAATAATGCATTTGAAAACTGAGGCATGTTTATATGTAACTGAATTAACTGACCTAACATGTGTAATTCATGAACTAAAGAAACTACATAGCTAGGGTTCTGAGTTTATGCAAGAATCTGGGCAAAACAATACTATAACGTGATAATATGATTTGGATCATTTTAACAGCTGAAAACCCAACAATTCTAACATTCAAGAAACCCTAAGTCTAGATAAAATTAAGGGGATCAAGATTCTGACTGAAATCTAGGGACCTAATGGGTGAAGGAACCCACAAGTGAAATTCCACATACCTGGTGATGAATTCCACGGAGAAATCTTTTGATTTTGGGGCTGGAACTGATGGAACCTTGTTGCGGTCTTGAACTAAGGTTCGGTTGCCTCTTTTTTCTCCACGCTCTAAGTTTCTAGGTTTTGATGAATTATTTAACTTAAATAATTCTAGTTATGTTTTTAGGCTAAAACTAACCAAAACCACGTAGTTTAGGGGTTAAACAACATAGTTTAGGGGTCTAACGCATACGGGAAAGACCAAAAGACCCATGACTTAAAAGTTGTTGGGGTCACCGACGGACGGGACTGACGGACCATCGATTGATTGATGGTCCGTGCTAGTCAACTGTCAGTTGCGACTGGGGGCTAGATTCTGAAGGCCTGATCTACGACCCTGGATCACGGACCATGGTCTGACCTATGGTCAGTAGGTCCTGACGTGGCCTGACCCTTAAGCCAATTTTTTTGAGGCTTTTGGCAGGAGGGTCGCAGGTGCGAACCACAGACCTGCAGGATGGATCGTGGGTCCTCCTACGGTCCGTGGATGGTACCCGTAGGTGCCACCTTCAACACTTGAAAACTGCAATCTGGTCTGTTCTATATACGGGGTGTTACATTATCTCCCCCTTGGGAACAATCGTCCTCGTCCTCAAATGAAGACTAAACTAGCTGAAATTGAGGGAAAGAGCTACAAACCCTACCACTAAGTACATGAAAGTGATTTCTGACTAAACTAAGTTCCACTAACATGCAAATACACTAAAAATGCAAGTACAAACTGATGGAACAAGATGCTAAGACAGAGTTTAAGCATGAATGACTGAAAAAAATGAAGAGGAACTATTACCTCAAGTTGAATTGGAATCGGAAGGAAAGAGGTGAGGATACTTGGCCTTCATGGCTGCTTCTGCTTCCCAAGTAGCTCCCTCTACGGATTGACTCTTGCACAAAACCTTGACTGAAGTGACTTCTTTGTTTCTCAACCTTTGAACCTGACGATCAAGGATTTTAACTGGTATCTCTTCATAAGTGAGACTATCCCTCACAGCCACACTTTCTAAAGGCACAATAGATGCTGGGTCACCCACACACTTCTTTAACAATGAAATGTGGAACACCGGATGCACTGCTGCTAGTTCAGTTAGCAACTCTAACTCGTAAGCCACTTTACCAATCCTTTTCAAGATCTTGTAAGGGCCTACATATCTAGGACTGAGCTTCCCTTTCTTGTCAAATCTCATCACTCCTTTCATAGGCGACACTTTCAGATAACCCAATCATCAACTTGGAACTCTAGTTCCCTTCTCCTTACATCTTCATTAGACTTCTGGCGACATTGGGCTATCTTAAGTCTATCCCTGATGAGTTGCACTTTCTTCATAGCATCATGAACATAATCTGGTCCTATCAAGGCTGCTTCACCTACTTCAAACCAACCAACTAGATATCTACATCTACGCCCTTACAACGCCTCATAAGGGCCCATCTAAATGCTGTAATGGTAACTATTATTGTAGGCAAACTCTATAAGAGGATGGTGATCATCCCAAATACCCTTGAAAACAATCACACAAGTCTCTCAATATGTCCTCTAAGGCTTGAATGGTACGCTCTTCCTGACCATCCATCTACGGATGAAATGTTATGCTAAGGTTAACGTGAGTACCAAGTTCTTTCTGAAATGACTTCCAAAAATGAGAGGTAAACTGAGGACCTCTATCTGAAATGATAGACAAAGGAACCCCATGCAACCTAACTATCTCATTAATGTAAGGCTTGATGTAGTCCTCCACCGAATCTATAGTCTTGACCACCAAAAAGCATGAAGACTTAGTAATTTTATCAACTATCACCCAAATGGAGTCATGCTGTCTGCGAGTATGAGGTAAACCTGTGATGAAGTCCATATTGATCACTTCCCACTTTCAAGTAGGAATGTCGATCTCTTGAGTCATACCTTCTGGTTTCTGATGTTCTACCTTGACTTGCTGGCAATTGGGGCACTTGGCCACAAAATCAGCTATATCCCTTTTCATACCATTCCACCAATAGACTTCCTTCAGATCATGGTACATCTTAGTGGCGCCTGATGAATAAAATATCTGGAGTTATGGGCTTCTGTAAGAATCTGCTGTCTCAACTCACCCACCTTAGGAACACATAATCGACCCTGATAGCGAAACACACCATCTCCTCCTTAGGAGAAGACCTCAACCCTCTGCTGATAGATTGCACCCTTTAGTTCAAGAAATATCGGATCACTGTCTTGCTTTTCCTTAACCTCCACTACCAAAGAAGATTCTGACCCATTCTTAACTGTTACACCACCATCTGATATGCTCATAAGACGAACTCTAGGCGAGCAAGTATGTGAACATTTTTTGCTAGTTCGTTTATTTCTTTCTCAACATTCGCTACACTACCCATAGATAGTCTACTAAGAGCATATGCTACTACATTGGACTTACCAGGATAGTAATGCACACTCATATCGTAGTCCTTGAGGAACTCAAGCCATCTCCTCTGGCGAAGATTCAACTCTTTATGGGTGAACACATATTTAAGGCTCTTATGGTCTGTGAACACATCTACGTGAACACCATACAAGTAATGTCTCCGAATCTTAAGTGCAAACACCACTCCTGCAAGCTCAAGGTCATGAGTTGGATAGTTTTTCTCATGCACCTTAAGCTGTCTAGAAGCATACGCTATAACCTTACCTCACTGCATCAACACTCAACCTAGGCCGACTCTGGATGCATCATAATAGATCACATAGCCATCTGAACCTTCTGGTAAGGTCAAAATAGGGGTTGTAGTCAACCTAGTTTTCAATTTTGCAAAACTTTTCTCACAATCATCTGACCACTGAAACTTGACTTTCTTCTGAGTCAACTTAGTCAATGGAGAGTCTATGGATGAAAACTCTTCCACGAACCTTCTGTAATAACCCGCTAGACGCAAAAAACTTATGATATTTGTAGGAGAGGTAGGTCTGGGCCACAGTTTTACTACTTCTATCTTCTGAGAATCAACTCGGATCCCTTCGCTAGACACAATATGCCCAAGGAAAGCAACTTCTTGTAACCAAAACTCATATTTGCTAAACTTAGCAAATAACTGGCGATCTTTGAGAGTTTATAGAACTACCCTCAAATGATTCACATGTTCTTCCTCATTCCTAGAATAGATGAGGATATCATCGATAAATACGATAACGAACAAGTTCAAATACTTCTTGGAAACTTTGTTCATCAAATCCACGCAAGCTACAGTAGCATTGGTTAGTCCAAATGACATAACTACAAATTCATAATGACCATACCAAGTTCTAAAAGTTGTCTTTGGAATGTCACTATCTCTGAACTTGAGCTGATGATAACCCGATCTGAGATCTATCTTTGAGAAATGACTAGCACCCTGAAGTTGGTCAAAGCAGTCATCAATCCTGGGGATAGGATACTTATTCTTGATTGTGACCTTGTTCAACTGCCTATAGTCAATGCACATTCTGAGAGAACCATCTTTCTTCTTCACAAACAATACTGGTGAACACCATGGGTAAATACTAGGTCTAATGAAGCCCTTATCTAGAAGGTCTTTCAACTACTCTTTCAATTTCTTAAGTTCTGCTGGAGCCATTATGTAAGGAGGAATATAAATAGGTTGGGTATCTGGAAGGAGATTAATTTTAAAGTCGATTTCCCTTTCTGGAGGAACTCCGAGAAGATCTTTCGGAAATACTACTGGAAACTCATTGACTACGGGAACTCACTGAAGAGTTGGGGTTTTGGAGTTTGAATCCTTAACCCGAACTAGATAATAGAGATAACCCTTAGAAATCATCTTTCTGGACTTAAGGTAAGAAATGAATCGACCCATATGCTCTAAGCTACAACCCTTCCATTCTAGGATTGGTTTGTCTGGAAACTAAAAACGAACAATCCTAGTTCTATAATCGACTGAGGCATAACAAGAATGTAACCAATCCATGCCTAGAATGACATCAAAGTCTACCATTTATAACTCTACAAGATCTGTTGAGGTGACTTTCTGGGAGACTTTGACAGGGCAATTTTTGTATACCCGTCTAGCTATAACTGGGTCACCGATTAGAGTAGAGACTGAGAAGGGTTCTGAAAGAATTTCTGGACTAACATCAAATTTGACTGCTATATAAGGAGTTACAAAGGAAAGAGTAGTCCTTGGATCTAACAATGCATAAACTTCTATATCAAAGACTCATAACGTACATTGACTACATCATGAGAGTCTTTCTGATCCTGACGAGCCTGAAGAGCATACAACCTGTTTTGGCGCTTACCGCCACCTGTACCAGATGAGTTACCCTGCTAAGTCGGGCAACCTGCTGACACTGCTGAAGTTATGGACTGAGCTCTACTATTATTTTCCCCTTGACCCTTTTTAGAAGGACAATCTTTCAACATGTGACCAGACTGACCACACCCAAATCATCCTTCCCTTCCTTCAAGACACTCATCCGGATGGTTCCTAACACACTTAGGACAAGTTGGGTAGGTTCGGGTGCCTGAAATACTACCTTGAGACTTGGAGCCTGATGCCCTACCTTTTTGATCATTACGGAACTTGGAGGATGGAACACTGGCTGATGAAGGTGCTGGATTTGAAGACTTCTACTGAAATTGCGAGCAATTTCCACCACCCGATTTCTATTGAGAGTAGTCATATTTGTCGGTCCTAGCCTTCTTATTCTCCTTGGCATGTTCCTTAAGCTTGTCACCCTCAACTTGCTGAGCATGAGTCATGAGCCTAGAGATGTTCATATCTTCAAGTAACATGGCATTTCTACACTCTATTTTCACAAGATCGGATACCCCCTACATGAACTTGTTCATTTGAGCCCTGGAGTCAGCAACCATGTGAGGAGCATACCTGGAGATTTGGGTGAACTTGAGTCCATACTCTTGGACCATCATAGAACCCTGCCTCAAATTCATAAACTCCTGATCCATTGCCTCCCTCAACTCCCTTGGGAAGAACCTGTCTAGAAAGTTTCACTGAAACATTCCCAACTGATAGGAGAAGCATTTGTACCCTTGTTCTCTTTCCACTGAGTATACCAGGTATGGGCTACATCCTTAAGCTGGTAAGATGCCAACTCAACCTGATCATTCCTAGTTACCTGCATCACTCCAAAGATTTTCTTGACCTCATCGATGAAGTTTTGGGGATCCTTATCAGTGTGTGATCCTAAGAACTCAGGCGGATTCATCCTAACAAAATCACAAACTCTAGTTGTAGCTGACCCAATATTAGCATTTGTCGGAACTGGAATCTGCTGATTGTTCTGGTTGGTCACACTCTGAGCCAACAACTGGATAGCATTTCAAAATTCATCATTTGAAACTTCTTGATCTGGGACTGGAGGAGCTGCATTAGCATTGCGTGCATTAGCATTCTTGGGGATAGCCCTACGACAAGACATGATCTGAAAATGCAAAACGATGAGTCAAAAAAAGGAACTAGATCATACCTTACGCATGATAAGATTAACATAGAAAGTGAAGTTTTCCTAAAACACTTCGTAGCCTCTCTGTCAATAGATGTGGTGCACTTCACACCCATGAAAAGGACTATACTTAGTGCAGCTTCTCAGACACCATAGGACACTTAAACCTAGTACACTGATACCAAGTTTGTCACACCCCGAGGCTACCCTCTGGATGCAACACAGGACCTAGGATCACAAGTTACCCCAAGATAACCCTGTTGGCATAATCATGAGCATACTAAGGATAAACTAAAATAATAATAACTAAGCGGAAGCTAAATCATGAAATAACTTAAACGATAGGGAATACCCAATAATGCCTGTATAAAGAAAAACTATGAGTTTTAATAAACAACTGAAGTATCAACTCGAATCTAAAGTTGAATCTAACTATGTCAGAAATAAAGCCTCTACTGACTAGAAATGCTGGGACAAGCCCTAACTAAATCTAGCAAAATTGAAACTAAAGCTAAAAGCGATAAAGATAGTCATGTCACTAGTCCTCGAAGAATGAAGACTTACCATTGATGCTGTTGAACTGAAGATCGGGAACCGATCTATGCGTTATCTGACTGCTGAGGACCTGAACCTACATCACGAGAAGATGTAGTGCAGAGTATGCATCAGTACTTGAAGGGTACTGAGCATGATACCAACTGAGAATACTAAACATGAAATACTGAATGCAATGACCAAGTCTATAACATGCTGACACTGATTTCTGAACTATAATGATAATATGGTCAATGCAATAGAATCTGACTGATATGTAAGGGAGTTACTAATAACCGACATAAAAGCACATGAGTTAAATGTGGAGTACGATGTATACTTCCCATCGAGAGGACCTAATATACCCTGCCAGAGGTATAGAGGCATGCTGGCGTGATCACTAAAATGATGCCCACAGAGGGGACTTACAACCTATGGGGCACATAGTTCTGGGACTTGAGGGTGACTGACCCTAGTCCACTCGGTATTAAGCTTCCCATATGATTAAGTAATTAACACTTTATGTTTGAAATGCTGTAATATTGGATAATTTAAAACTGACATGCAACATTAATATACTGATAATAATGCATTTGAAAACTGAGGCGTGTTTATATGTAACTGAATTAACTGACCTAGCATGTGTAATTCATGAACTAAATGAACTACATAGCTAGGGTTTCTGAGTTTATTCATGAATTTGGGCAAAACAATACTATAACGTGATAATATGATTTGGATCATTCTAACAACTGAAAACTGTAATCTGGTATATTCTAGTATATGTGATGTTACAAAAAATTTCTATGGTTACCCAAATATTTGATATTGAAAAACAAATGGCTATTCTATAAGCTGAAAATCTAGAACTGAAGGAAAGGATTAAGAAAAAGGTTAGTACAAGAGTCTCTAAAGGAAAGAACGAGGCTAGCAATTTGCAGCTTGAGCTTGAAAATAAGTTTCACACTGCTGAGATAAAGATGGAATTGGCTCTAGAAAGAAATCTTGTGTTGGAAAGGGACCTGGTCCATGTAAGAGAGGAATTGAACAAATCCCTCAAATGGACAGTTCTTCTAAGATTCTTACAAATCTAATTAGTCAAGGTAACAACAGTAGAAGAGGGCTGGGTTGTGATAAGATAGATCCCCCATACAATCCTCACTGTAAAAATATTTGTCTTGCTGATAATTTGCTATGTGTGCATTGTGGTCGAAATGGATATCTTAAGAAAGATTGTTCTGTTTGGAAAAAACATGATGGAAATTCTTCAAACTATTCCAAAGAGAATAACAGACAGAAGAAGAGACCTGGTCGTGCATCTGTTCCCGAGTTGAAGAAAACCAGTCTGCCTTACTGGAAAAAATAATTTTCTTATCACTCATTTATCTGCTTATTAGGAACTCTATCTCAAATGGGTTCCCAAGACTAACAAGTGATTTGCTATACAAGTGAGAGGAGGTAACATCAATCAATGTTGGTTCACAGATTTATGATGAATGAAATGAAGTTGAGTTCTGTTGGGATTTATGTTGTTTTGATGATTGACAAAAAAAGATGAAACACGTCAGTCAACATAGTCCAGATGTACACTGTCACGAGCATTTGAATTTGGAAAAGCTTTTAAGATGAATAAAGACAAGAGTGCAAAAATAAGGGAATGGATAATGCTAATTTCGTGAGAAAGCCCAAGGAAGTAAACATCTAATGAATTGAAGAGAAAGAAACAATGAGTTCGATTTGAAGAAGGAGTCTAAAGAGGCAAGGAGTTTTAATTGAAGAAGGAGTCTCACTTAAAGTAGAACTCTTCAAGTTACTGCTGAATTGAAGTGTTGGAGTTTGATTACAATACAAAAGAATCAATGAATGTAATTTGAAGAAGAAGTATAAAGAAGCAAGGAGTTTGAATTGAAGAAGG